>PVKV010025992.1:0-28775 GCA_004027835.1 Alouatta palliata | reverse complement strand
ATAATATAAAAAAGCACAACAAATTTCAGGAAAATTATGCATTACAACTTTTCTTATAGGATTTTTACCAGTGATTTACATATTAATATTTAATTTCTTAAATTTTCAAAATAGTTCCATAAATTTTCCTATAAAAGTAATATTATTTTTACATAGAAATAAACCATTGTCTTTGATGAGTTTTTTGAGATGTAGTTTAGAAGATATTTAATGAAGTAAAAATTTCCCAGACTGTAAACATATATTGGACATATATCAATTGTATGAAAAACTACCTAGTTGGCACATAGAAACAGTAAATAAACCAGAAATTATCTATAAGAATCTAGCAAAATGTATAAAAATGAAATGTACAAATCCAATTCAGAAATATAATAAATATTGACTTGAGTAAGTTATTGGCATAAACATATTTTAACAATATCTATAAATGTTCATTCAACATGTATCTATGTACACATTCTCACACACATAGTATGTGTGTATCTGTCCTTATACATACATATTGATGGGCCGCCACTGCTGTCAATAGTATTTGGGTATATATCCATGTACACATTCACATACACAGCATATTATATTTATTTATATATTCGTTATAGTACCTAATGGTTAGATGAGTACTACTTTATGCTCTCAACCTAAAAATTTTATTGCCAGCTTTCTGTACTCCACTTTCTTTAATGTGAATGCTACAGATCCATCTATATTCTCAATTGTGGTCCCTCTTACTGCCACTATCTTGTAGTGTGTTGAATAGTGACTGGCGAAAGTAATAGTGTTCTGTCTACTAAAACATTACCAAGAAAAAGTACCACACTAAATATTAAAAATGAGAACTTTGTGGTGGCTTGAAATGTGTTAGCATTTGCAAGATAAACCAGAGCAAAGATATGATAAATCTAAAAAACTGATGACAGTTTTTGAAAAATTGATCTGTGAAAGTAAGAAACTATGCCTGAAAATAAACCATCATTCCAGGAATTAAACTGCTAAAGGATAGTAGCAATTTATTTTGTTAGGAACACATCGCCATGAATACTAAGATGGAATTTCATATATAACTGAATTTAATTAGCATTTATTTTAAGTCAGGTGATACAGTCACTTTACAGAGAAGAGGCTCTATCTCATAACACAGACATATTGTTTTGAGAGAGATACAGTTATCAACAAAATTCACTATTTGTCATATTGAATAAAATATTTTTAAATGTTTTTCAAAATATATACAGTATATTAACGGTGCTTTCTGGAAAGAATGATCTTTGTAATCTTCACAATTGGAATATTCACTTTAATTTAAACATTATTTGCACTTTGTTCTCTTTATTTAGTTAGATTTAACCTCTTCTCTTCTTTTGATAATCCTTCTCCCAATGACAGCCATTAGAAACACGATTTAAATTTATCATCTAAATAAAAACACTTTCTTCCTGATGTTTTCTTACATCACTTCAATTATTAACATCTTAAATAATTAATGACTTAAATTTAGGAAATATACTACTACCGTTAGTATGATTATAGTATAATCAGAACATATCTTCCCAATAATGTATTATAGTATCCATTTTATGTTCTTATCTTATGCTCCTTCAATGACCTCTTCTAAGTTCTTCAGACCTTGTGCTGAGAAATCTGCATAAATTATTACTTATTGTATAGTGTTATGCACACAATTATAAGTATTTGGCTGAACAACAATATATAGTGCTTTGGGCCATAGTCAATTGAAAGACTTGAAGTTGGAGATTATTGAAAGGATTTCAATGATGACCAAGTGAAAAAGCTAAAAAGAGTGGGAGTGGTTTAGTATATGAAAATAAAAGCTATCAGTAAGTTTTTACTCTTCGAATTCTGTAAGAGTGTATTATTTAGCTTCTTTTGCTTTATAGATAAAAACTGAAAATACATTAGTTTAAAATTAGGAAAAATAAGTAAAACCCTGATATATAATAGCATTTTGAATCTTGCCTTGAAGAGCAATCTCTGGGAATTCGGTAAAATGTTAGAATAAATGCCTTATTTCTCGCCAGTCCACACTTGATAAAAATATACTGTAGTTCTGGTTTATCCTATTAATCATACCAATAACAACTCATTAATATTTTGATTCAAGAATTGTCTTCATTACCATATTCTTGACTTATTTGCAAAGGAAAAATAATGATGCTCTCAAAGACGTAAGACAAAAAACAAGAACCCCCAAAGCAACTAAACTTTATGACCTACAAATCCTTCTTAAAACATAGTACTGTAATTCAGAAGAAAGTAATTTAGAATTAAGAAATAAAGACTGACAT
Organism: Alouatta palliata; assembly: GCA_004027835.1. NCBI lineage: Eukaryota > Metazoa > Chordata > Mammalia > Primates > Atelidae > Alouatta > Alouatta palliata. The sequence goes on along the minus strand of PVKV010025992.1, from coordinate 26,469 downwards.
AATACTAGACGAACATTGACATAAGGACACATGTGTTTCATACATTTGAATATAAAATTGAATAAAATGTTAAATATATAGATTATGATATAATAGTCTCATAAAATAATCTGGACTCAATAAGTTTTAATAGTATTTAGCTTTGAAAGAATTCTAATATAATAATTTGCTAACTTAATGACACAAGTTTTGCTATAATAAGAACATGGAATGTAATTCCCTTCTCTGTGAGAATGTTTTGTCCTACCTTATCGAACCATATATGTGAGATATTGGCCTCCACTACTGTACTCAAAAACATATATAAATCCAAGACCTTGACAGAGACATTGAGAGCTTAGGCTCTGGTAGGGATACACTCTGGCAGCCTTCAACTGACAACTTAGTCTCTAGCAGGCTACTATCTGACAGCATTCAATGCATTCTCCCAAGCTTCACTCACCAACATCAGTACCACTCCTGTGTCTGAGGACTTTGGCTGTGAACATGACTCTATTCTGTGCTGGTCAAATTATCCCTCCTGAAAACTTCTCATAGAAAAATATACCTCAAATATCAATTAGACTTTACATCCACAGAGGCCTACTTTCATCTTAATTGATCTACACTAGATTTTAATAATTGGATTCTAAACAAAATTGGAACTCACTCATCATGTGGTTAATGTACTTTGCCACAGCACATTCCTGTAAGATTAGTTCTCTATATTCTTTTGCTCTTTGAGAATTGTTAGAAAAAAAAAAGAGAGAAATCTCTTTGTATGGCAATAAACCATGTAATTTATGAAATCACACTTTGATCTTCTCATTTCAACCATATTAAATAATATATGTGGCTTATTTTTCAGAGGAAATGTGAAATTATATATATATGTGTGTCTATGTATATATATATAATCTCACTCTGTCACCCAGGCTGGGGTGAAGAGGCATAATCACAGCTACTGCAGCCTCGTCCTTCTGGGCTCAAGCGATTCTCTAGCCTCAACCTCCCAAAATATTGGGATTATAGACATAAGCCACTGTGCCTGGTTTAAAACTATATTAAACAGATAAATAGTTATTTAGAAAAAATTTTACAAACTAATTTTCAACATCAAATTATCAAAAATATTTAAACGTAAGTTTCCTTTTTTTTTTTTTTTTATTTTTTTTAAGACGGGGTTTCACCATGTTGGTCAGGCTGGTCTTGAACCCCCGACCTCAGGTGATTAGCCCGCCTTGGCCTGCAAAGTGCTTGGATTACAGGTGTGAGCCACCGCGCCCGGCTAACGTAACAGTTTTCACAATGCTTGGATGATGGGAATGTTTACACAATGTGGTGGGAGTTCTAATAAGTTGAAATGGCATAGAAAAAACATTTTTAAAGATGTACGGCTTTTTAATTTTTAATTCTGCTTTTCAAAAACCTCAGAAATGCACCATTTCTTGACAATTTTGTAGCAGATTGAACAATATCACTTTCAGCACTCAGTGTTCAACACAATACAAATTAATGGCAGTAAGAGAGACCACAACTCGGAATACAGATGGACCTGAAGCATTCAAACTAAAAAAAAATTGAGTACAGCAAGATGGCAGAATTTTTAACTCTGCTTTTTAAAATATTCATAGATGCACAAAAATAATAATAAATGTATTTAGTTATCATATTTTTGAAAGAAAACACTGTGTATTTTGTTTGCTTTCACTCTACCTTCATTCCCACTGTTACGAATCAGAAAACTCCCTGTTTGTAGTTATGTCTATGCCACATATATTTAGAACAATATATTTAGTTTTATTTAGAAATTCACAGTAAATAACATTTTCCAAGAATCATCACCTCCCAAACGATGACAAATTAGATCATGGCCTGATGGTAGAGGTAATCACAGGGAATAATAGCAATTACCATAAAGCTTTGGAATTGTATTATTTTATCTAAGTATAGCAGAAAATTGATAATTTAAAAAAATTCCAGGAACATAGGAAATTATAGACTTATGAAAATTGAAAATGTTTATTTTTAATATTAAATACTTGTTTCAGATTTTATTTTATATTCTGTTACTAAATACCTATAATAGAGTTACTGATCTATACTTGTGTTAGCTGACTTAACAATAGAAATATGTCAGCAAAAGTTATATAAGGAAGGGCAACATGGCCTGATAAGTATACTTTTAAAAATAACCTAGATTTGGGAGAAATTATATTTAGTAGTATCTATACTTTTTCTCAATCTCAAAAATACCCCCATTAAAGCATAACTCATTTAAAGATATGTTCTTATAAAAATGGAAGAAAAGTAAATATAGTTGTAGCTTTCATTGGAGAACTGAGCCAACTCAAGCAATTTTTTATGGAGCTGTGTTTGTTCAGTTTATTTCTTACCTTAACCTCTGGGGAGTAGCTGTAGAAAAGTTCACCATGAAATTATTCTCTAAGGATAAATTTTCTTCTTGTCTCCTACTTGGATTGAAATGCTGTCAGGTAAAAGGCCACCTAACCTTAGTGGCTGCTTATACTAACACCTTTAAATGGGTGCTTTTGGGGATAAGTATAAAATAGAATTTTAGAAGCCAAAGGGGTAGTTTTATTTCATTTTGTTTGTGAATAAATATTCTAGTATTGAAACCATAGAAAAGTGGAACACTTAATAACCAGAAAAGTATGCAAACTTTTTAGCATACTTTCTGCAACCATTTTTAGTTTTTTCATCATTACAAAGTTTAAAAGTTTTGTGTTTACTTTATCCAAAACTTCATATTTTTGAGAAGTTTAATATATAGTAGAACAACTAATAAAATGATGCTTAATCTCAGAGAATCATTATAATCACTTATAAAAGGAAATTTCTCTTCCTAATAGAAAAGAACAACTAGAAATTTAAAAACATGAGGCCTAATTCTCATAGTCTGTGTTTGTACTAAAAATTAAAATAAAGTGATTCATAGTGGGTTTCTTTGCTCTATCAGCTTGTGATGTGATTTTGAGTTATATTTCAATTCTCTACAAATTGGGCCAAAATTATTATGTCTTTTGTGACAAACAGGCTGTCATTCCAGCTTCATTAATCTCATGTCTAAGTTACTTTATTGTCAAAAGGGAGGAGTTATTTTTGTAAGTATTATGCATTGTAAGAAAAAGAATAAACACTTTCAATTCAGAAAAATATTTTGGAAATATCACATGCAAGGCAACCTATAACAAGCTGAGAGTAGGAAGTTAAACAGAGCTAACTCCAGTCCCAGAAAGCTTTTAATCAAACTGTAACAGGGGTGCACATCAATACAAAGCAAGAATAATGAGTCTACCACCTGTGAGAAAGCTCAAATAGCCCTTAATGAGTAAGTCACAAAAGGATAACTAAGGTGATGTTTAACTTAGGAAAAGATATTTGACCAGAATTATTGAGGATGTGTGAAATTTCATCATGTTTTTATGTAGAGAATGAGTATTCTGTAGGAAGGCAACAGACTTCAAATACATTTAGTAGTGTCAGTGCATAACATGTATTATTATATGAAATAGTCTTTGAAATATGTATTGGGTGCATAGGAATGGGAAAACGTCCTGAGTTACAAATGTACGTTACCTTTACTCAAAAACTCCTTTTCAAGTGAGGGAATATAGAAAACGAACTATGACAATCCAAGAAAACGGGATTTTTATGAGTTATTTGGAGGTGGATGTGCCAGTCTCCTAGAGAAAAATATCTAATAAAATCTGAGTTATTAACAGGAGGTTTGTAAAGAGAGACAGCACCTCCATTGTATATCAAATAAATTCAAAATTAATCAAGGTGTACAACAAACTAAAGATAAACATTTCAATGCAAAGAAGAAGTCTGTTTAAAGACCTATGCATGAGAACAACATATCAACATTGGAAAGCTAAATTAGTTGATTACCACCATTGTAGTGGTAGAGAGACACCATGGAGGGACTCAGAGAAGCCTGTGGTGATGGCAAAGGGAAAACACATTAAAACAGGACAGCTCTGAATATAAAGTTCAAGTTGGCTAGTTATGAGATATATTTCTGGGGCTATTATCTGTAAAATAATCCTTTTAGGTGTTTAAAGGATGATAAATATAGTGCACGTAATCAAGGTATTTGAGAATATTTCTTCATGATAAAAATATTTATCGCCTTGACACAATGTTCTAAGGTCAATCCTTGGAATATGGACAAAGGTTCTAAGGTCAATCCTTGGAATATGATAAATCATATTTTTCCCTTCTTTTGTGAAGGACTTTAAACATTGGAGAGAGAACCAATTACTCAGGAAAATACAATTTAGGGTGATAATTAAACTAATCGTTAGGTGTGAAGAAAGTTAATGTAAAGGAGGTGGTTTATTTACACCTGTAGAACACATTAGCAGAGTGTAGGGGTTGGACCAAGGAAAAGAGACATTCCAGAATTGGAGATTATTTTGTGCAAAGAAACAGTAGCTAAGAAAATGTGAAACTTTCAAGAAACTATAAGGTGTTTAGTATGGCTGAAAAAAAAAAAAAAATACAAACAGGAAGCTGGTACATAACAAAGTGATCCCAGAAAATCTTGTGAATTCTGGTAAGTAGTTTGAAGTTCATTCTAAGAACAGTTGGGAGCTATTGGATGCCACAAAGTGGAAAAACATTGTCATCATATCTGGCTGCTAGAAAAGGTAATTTTCAGAAATGCGGACAAGTTTGATTAATAAGAGGAAGTGGGGCTGTAAACTATTGCACCAATGAAAATATGGTGGTATGGCCTAGGGTAATGGAGTTTGGAATACAGATTTACCAGAAAATTGCAGGTAATGTTATTTGCTCAGTTGTTTAAAGAGGAAGACAAACATAAAGAGTCACTATGTTTGGGACAAATGTATAGTATGGTTCCACTAAGTAAATGCATGAAACTTAGAGAAGAACAAGTGTGGGGTAAAAATTAATAGCTTTAGTTTGGATGTGTTTGAGAAACAATAATCACAAGATGGAAATATGAGAAACTGGAAATACAATCGTTTTCAGGAGTACAGTGATATTTTTAGAGTGATACGCCCTGAAAATAAAAAGAATGGATTGGAGAAGAACAGTGACCCAAACAAGCAGTTTTAAGGTCTTAGATCAAGGTAGCAATGGGATACTTGACTATAGATATAATGACTGTTAATGAGGAACCAATGATACCGTTTTGTAATGGGCTGAATATGACTCGAGACAGAAGACAGACAGGGCTAAGTCTCACATTTTGGTCTTGAGAAACTAAGGAGATGAAATGGATGAAGAGAAAGCTTGAAACAGAAGATGAGACTTTCTCCTTTGGCTCACATAGATTTTACGTACCCATGGGGCAGTAGTTAGTGCATGATTATGGCTGCCAATGAGAACCCTGAGTAGAGAAATACTGCGTTTAGTTACTATACCCTGCCAAAGCACAGGCATAGCTGGAGGGTCAAGATGATCTCACACAGAATCAATATTTGAGCCAAAAGTCATCCTGATACTTACTGGTTAGTTAAAGGAGAAAACTGCAGTTTGCCTTAGAAAGCAAAGTTTCAGTGCAAATTAATTTCCAAAGCAAATTAAAGGGGCAAATGCAGAGAAAAATAATTAAAATTGTGAATAAACACACAGGAAAAGAATATTGCATTGGGTAAATTTGAGGACATTGGTGACCTTAGCAAAGCAATTGCTTTGGAGTAGTGGAAGGAGAATTTGCATTGAAGCTTAGTAATACATTTAGCTATGAAGAGAGAGAATAAGAATGAAGGAGGCAGGAAAAGGTAGGGGAGAACAGAGAGAAGAGACCTAATGACAGACTTCTAAGTGACTAGAGTAATTGAACATGTCTACATTCTAAAACAGAATACCAACCTACAACATCAATGGGGTTATTCAATATGATATTTGAAGTTCTATAGTGAAAACATTCCCACTTGTTTTACTTTTACATTTTTGCTACAGCAAACCATGTTTAAGAGAATTTTTTTAACAAAATAATTATTTTGGTAGAAGTTAAACCATTTTAACATATATAATTAAAACAATTTAATTGCTAAAATCATCTAACAAAACTACTTATTATATTAACAAGTAATTGCAACATAATTTGTCTTGTAATTTTCCCCTCTAAATGAAAACACATTTTATATACTCAGTACCGAGGATAATCCATAGAATACGTTTTAAGTAATTTAATACTGGCTACAGAATTTTACAGTGAATGATAACATTTAGGATACAACCCAATATAGGTGATTAAAAGTAATCATTTTGAAGATAATGAACTCATGAGGAAACATCTTGCAGGACTAGAAAAAAACATGACATAGCTGTATAACATTAATGAAAAATGTTTCTGGTCTTATGGAAAAAAAGCTTTTATATGTCAATGTATGATGATATAAAATTAATTAATTAATTAAGGATGTAAAGATGTGTTTACTCAGTACTTTATTTTAAAATATTTTCCTTTAATCCAAGAACTTACAGAATAAGATTCTACCTCGAGAAACACATTTAAACTAGATTTACACAGGATATGTGTTACAATAGTTTTATCTTTTTTTCTTCAAGAGAAAGAATATGAGTTCCAATATTATAAATGATGATTTTTATTTTGAAGTAAATTAAACTTGAAAATATGAATAAATATTTTCTTTTTAAAATAATTGTTACATTTCTAGCATTTTAAACCTGCTTTAATTTGCTTTCATACTAATATCATCCACGCTCTTTCATTTAAAGAGCTATAAAAATCAATTTCTCAAAGCTGTATTCCAGATACAGAAACAAATTAACATTAAAACAAAATCTTTCTTTGAAATAAAAAAGTGAATGACTATGGGTTAAATATTACATTTCAAATCCAGGAAATCTAAATGTGGATTAAAAACCTAAAAATTGATATATAGAGAAATCAAATAAATAAATTCAACAAGGCTGCATATTTATTTGCTGTATAACTTTGGAAAATTCATTAGTATTTCTGTGCTTCAGCTTTCTCGTCTATAAAATAGGGTAAAAGTAGTGCTAACTTTATATATTGTTTTAACAAATTACTCTCTTTCTTTCTCTTCTGTTCCTTTCTTCCTCTCTCCTTCCTTCACTCTCTTTCTCTCTCCCTCTCTCTTTCTTAAAACTTCCCTGGAAAATGGTATTCTAAGTAATAACTATAATATACTATAAATGAACTATTATTATAATTTAAATTGGCTTTAAGCATATTTCTATTACTTAGTCTGCATTATATTCAATTTTATTCATGTTAACATTAAATTACCCTTTCAATTTAAATGTGCTTTTTTCCATTTTACATAATTATAATCTCTTCAGTAACACATTTACTGTATTTTAGCATTTCAAATGGAAAGCAAAAACTATATGGAGTCAGCCTACTTTAAATAAATAGCTGTTAATTCTGTCATTTTTAATACTTTCAAATAGTTGGCTTTTTTGGATAAAGCAAGCAAGATTTTAAGATATAAAAAAGTTATATGCAAAATTTTGGAATATTATAATATTTCATAATTTAAAGATGTTGGCTGGGCACGGTGGCTCACTCCTGTAATCCCAGTACTTTGGGAGGCTGAGGCAGGAGGATCACTTGAGGCCTAGAGTTTGAGATATGCCTGACCAACATGGTGAAACCCCATCTTTATTAAAAATACAAAAATTAGCTCAGTGTTGTGGTGCTTGCCGGTAATTCCAGCTATTCGAGAGACTGAGCACAACAATTGGTTGAACCCAGGAGGCAGAGGTGGCAGTGAGCCAAGAACAAGCCACTGTACTCCAGCCTCAGCAACAGAGCAAGGTTCTGTCTCAGAAAAATAAAAATAAAAATAAAAATGTTAAAAAGGAAATAAAAAAAAAATCCATACCAAAATTAAATTAAACTTACATTTAAATTTTAGTTTACATAAATTTAAATTTAGTTTACATAAATTTAAATTTTAGTTTACATAAATTTAAATTTTAGTTTAAGTAAATTTAAAATATAGTGTCAACTTACTACATTTTAAGTGACTCTAAATGATTTTTATAATCAAAATAGTAAAGTAAAATGTTACATAAATTAACAATATAGTTCTTCATTGTTTTGCCATCTTTAATGAGTAATGAGATCTCGTCAAATTGTGTATATCTAAGTTAAATTTCAAAACCTAAAATTCTTGAAGTACCAGTGAACGTGTGTGCATAAGTCCTTTAATTTGGTAAAAGTAGGTACTATTATTCTCATTGAGTACGTTAGAAAATTGAAACTTTAAGTTGATAATAATTTTTCCATATTTATATCACTGAAATATGACAGTCAGGATTACCAAAGCACTGGGTAAGTAAAATAAGCCTCCTTTCTTCAGTTCCATGGTCATGACACACTATTGAAATAGATCTTTCTTCTCTCTTAGTCACTATAATTTTTTATAAGCCATGATCCACACCTAACATTTATTCCCATTTTAATTCTTGGTAAAAATTCTTGTAGAATCAGATATTCAATATGAAAGCCTGTGATGTGGCAGAAATTTTAAAAATATGTGAGTAAGTGAGAAGAGCCATGACACCTGTTTCTGCTTCTCAAAAAAGATAAGTGATGACATTCAAGACCATGTGAGAATCACTTAGTAAATGTGAAAATTGTTCAACGCTGCTAGGAGTAGTTGTAAAAGGCAGACATCAATGCTGACTTTTGATAAGAATTAAGCCATGTACTTCAGGCAATTGATGTTTTCAAGGCTCTTCATATTTTCCATTGTTCATTTCTATGACTTGAAACAATATGAAAAATATATCGGGTCTTCAAGAAAGATACACAAATCACATACATACAAGAAAGATACAAATTAAAGGTACAGAAAGGATGTAACAAACAAATATTAAACAAAAAGGGATAGAGTTGCAATAGTAAAAATGAGAAGGAATTAAAGACATAGAGATGAAAATTCTGTAGATAAAAATAAAAGGAATAATGCAGTATACACATTTATAGATTGAAATAATTCACCAAGATGTAGACAGGGTGGATTAATAAGAGACACAGAGAGAAAAACAATGTATAATGATGATAATAATGTATTATATTACCTCATTGCTTGAGGGAAGGTAGAAATTGTTGACTTTGTCAAGGTGTTACTTATCAAGGATATAATAGTTCAATTTCCAATAAGATACCTGGAAGCCAGGGAGCCCATTAGTTCTGGCTGAACAATTCATTACACTGCAAGACTCCAAACAAATAGCTTAAAAAGAGAAGGCCATAATAATTTGGATTTTAATACTTTTGCATGTTGCAATTGTATCTACATATTTTGATAATTCTATAAAATAGAGTAAGTTGATAAACAAGAACATATTACACTTTTTCTCTTACAATTTTTAACAAATTTGAGCAAGCTGTTCTGGTTCCTTCACTTTGTGGACATAGAGGTTTCTTGCTTTTAAAAGGTACTGTTAATATATACTAAATATTAATAATATACAATACAATGATGTCAGTTAATATTAACATTTAATTATATGATATTAATATTCTTTTAGAATTAACTTTTTATTTCTATTTTACAGATATACAAGCAGATATATAGGGGAAAAAATCCTGGAGGATTTTGTCAGGTTTACTTCACTTTGTTGAATAATCTGTTTCTCTTTTTTCATTTAAAAAATTTTCTTAACGTATTTTTTTCCTCTAGTTTTGATTTTTAATAGAAATGCAATTTTAGAATCTAAGACAAATATCTGTTACTGAATGTAAAGAGTAAGCCACCTGGTGGGACTTCAACACAGCACAGGGATGCTAATAAGAAAAGAGTCTTTAGTAAATTAGTACAACTACTATAAAGAACAGTATGGAGATTCCTCAAAAAACTAAAAATAGAACTACCATGTGATCCAGCAATCCCACTGTTAGGTATATACCCCAAAGAAAGGATATCAATACATCAAAGGAATATCTGCACTTGCCGGTTTACTGCAGCAGTATTCACAAGACCCAAGATTTGGAAGCAACCTAAGTGTTCATTAATAGATGAATGAGTAAAGAAAATGTAGCACATATCCACAAGGGAGTACTATTTAGCCATAAAAAATGAAATCCTATTATTTGCAACAACATTAATAAAACTGGGAGCATCATGTTAAGTGAAATAAGCTAGGCACAGAAAAACAAATTTTGCATGTTCTCATGCATTTCTGGGAGCCTAAAATTAAAACAATTGAACTCATGGAGATAGAGAAGAGAAGGATGATTACCAGAGATTACCAGAGGCTGGGAAGGGTCATGGGGCAGCAGGGGGTGGTGGGGAGTGAAGATGGTTAATGAGAACAAAAATATCGTTCAATAGAATAAGATCTAGTGTTTGATAGCAAAACAGGGTGACTACAATGAACAATGATCTATTGTACATTTCAAAAGAACTAATAGGTATAGTTGGAATATTTGTAAACACAGAGAAATAATAAATGCTTGAGGTGATAGATGATCTCTCATTTACTCTAATATGATTATTATGCATTATGCCTTTATCAAATTTTCTCATGTACCCTATAAATATATACGTCTATCATGTACCCATAAAAATAAAAAACAAAACAAAACAAAACATAAATATAAATTTTTTAAAAGCAAAAACAAAGAAAAGTGCAGAGTTTGTGGAGTTTCAACTATATTTCCTTTTATAACTGTGTTGTAAAGAAAATAAATGCAATAAAAAATATATATTAAAAAAAGAAAATAAATCCTTAGATTATACACCTTCCGTTAAAACTACTATAATACATTAAGGAACATTATATAAGGGCACACTCTATTTTTTTTTTTTTTGAGACAAATTCTCACTCTGTCACCCAGGCTGGAGTGTGATGATGCAATCTTGGCTCACTTCAAACTCCTCCTGCTGGGTTCAGGTGATTCTCCTGTAAAGGCACACTCTTGGGTGAAATACATTCTACATAAAGCTGTATCATTTTCAATAAATATTTAATAATAGTATTTAATAATAGTAATGATAGCAATGATAGGGTATGTAACTAAAATGCCTCCTATAATGTTTAGCTGACTACTAGCTGAAAACATTAAGAAGAAACAGAGTATTTTCAGTGGTACTGTGTTAGCAGTCTCATACAGAGAATGAAATTGTATCATTAGTGATACAATACTTCGAATATTTCAAGCTTTTTATTGTTTTTGGATACGTGTCTCCTAAGAAGAATGATTTTTGACAAATAGTAAAACCTATTGTAAAGCCAGTTTTGGAGACTGGAGATACTCTCACTTTAAATGCTACTTGTAGTAGACATCATTGGTGTCAACCCAGATTCCCTTTACTGAGCAGATGCATTTATTTCCTTAGCTGTTCTAATAATTGACTGCTAATAATTAAAGCTGCACTTTCTTTGAAAATTGTGCTCCATCAATAGAAGGACTTGACCTGGAAATACCCAAATGCAACCTGAACCAATGGCTGCCTCTAGGGCACAAAAGGCTTCTCAGGGAGCCCATAGCTTTGTCTGTCCCCCCATCTCTCTCCTGTCCTGCTTCCTTCATTACCTTATAGTTTTTCCCTAAGAACACTCCCTCAATAGAGCAGATGCAGTAGAATCTTTTAGGCTCTGTTCCTAAGGACTTCAAACTGAGATAATCATCAGATTATGTTTCTGGTGTGCTTGTAATTGTGCAATTTGAAAAAACGCATAAATGTCATGAAAAGAAAACTCTCTAGCATTACTTTGACAATGTTCTGGATTAACATACATGCATCTTTTAAAGTAAATCATTAAAGTTACTAAAGCAAAAATTGCCTTGTGAAAATTAAACAGACAAGGAAGATTTTATTCAAGGCTATCACAATAGGGGAGAAGAGCTAGAACTCAGTGAAGGTCCAACTCACAGGATACAAAAGGCTGGAGAGATTTTAAGATGTGGAGTGGATGTCATAGACCACCTGTGTTTGCTAATTGCCTATATCCAAATGAAAAGTAAACTCTCTCCTACACAAAGGAGGTAGTTTTACAACTTGGAGCAAAGCACATTCTGAAGTTAAGGTGCTACCATCCCACAGAAACTGGGAGATAAGAGAAATATTGTTCTTTCTTTCTTAAATAATGTTTTATTTCATGTTATCATATATATTTAAGTGGTATAATATAACATTTTGATATACGTATACGTCTTTCTTCTATTACATTTCAAAGACATGGCTTGCAGGCCCTTTAGAAAGACATTCCTAAGCTATAAAACTGGCAAGAAACTTTAAAAAATATTTGCATCTCAGAAAGGCAGAGAAAGACTTTATAAGTTTTGTAAAGCAAATGCTCTAAGAAAAGGAAGTCAGAAAGAAGAGTGTCTAAAGCTTAGTCAAACTGAGGGGAATGTTAAGTATTTCTTTTTCTTAGTATTTTTAACACTTACAGCATATTATTCAGGATAATCTATAATAATTTATTTTTGCCTTTCTAGCTAATCTGATCTCTATTGGCTATATAAATGAACTCTTTTATCCTCCTGCTTCATTTGGGTTTAATCAATCTTACTCAGTAAAAGATTAGCATAAGAAGATGGGTGGAGTAAAAACATTTATTTTCTCAGCTCTCTGCTTGCTGATTTGCTATGAGTTGACTGTCTCTTTCTGTAAAGACCATAGTTTCATAGTACCCTATCACTACCCAAACCTTCTTCATGTTCTTGAAACTGATATAATTTTGTTTCTTCATATCTCGAAGAGGGAATGGCTTCTTCGATTGCTAGTGTCAGGGTACTTCATATCCCTTGTTGATTTTCTTAAATCATGAAAACATTTATGTGGTTAATGGTGAATTTATTAAGGGCTCCACAAATTATCGTTTTGGAAAGCCATTTGTTTTCCAATAGAAATCTAAACAGCACAGCTGAAGTTTCCAAGTTGGAATGATATACAGGTATAAATGAAAATAATAATAGCCAGATTTAACTTATTAGGTTTTTTATTCATTTCTTTATTCCTTTTTTTTTAATTGGGTAATATAATACTCTAAATACCTCTTGGCCGGAGTACTGAGGATACATTTTGTCTTATAAAATTTAATTGTGTAAAATTTTGTTTTTTAATATTTACAGAAATGAATTTATTTTGTACAAATAATCATTAAAGTCTGATAGTGATTATTGAGAACTGACAATATTGCAATGACTTTAGGTTAATTTTTTATCAGAAAGAGTTTTGTACAAAGACATTTCTATGAAAGGAAAGATAAAACTGCTAAAAATTGGCATGCAAATGTCTCTGTCCTGAAATGTGCTTTATGAAGATTATAGTTGGAAAGAGAGTAGGCCTCCATGATGATCACAAGAGAAACAATATTTGTTGGTTTTGTTTTATTTTCTATTCATGGTAAATTAATCTCTTAAATTGTAAAGATTTTTTTCTGACAAAAATTAAATCACAATCAAGCCATCATGGCTATCTCATTCATTATATAACTAAAACATTCTATATAAAACATACAGTAATCTAAATTTTTAGTTTGGGCCTTAACAAAAGAAAAAAGGTGCAATTCTTAGAATGCTGTACGTTTTAATAGGTACTATGCAGCTGTGATTAGTCATAGGCTAAATGGCGCCTCTGGAGGGCTACATAATGAGTCTTATATTTCTCATGTGTGAATCACGAATATTCTGTTGAATACCTTCATTGTGTAAAGAATTTTAGAAAGTAATGGATAGATTCTGTCATGCCGTATAAACATTCCTAGCTAGTAAGTACTGAGAACTGCATTCCCAGAGTTTTAACAACTTACAGAAAAGTGAATTGAATTTCTGAAGCCTGAGAAATGATAAGAGAGAGGTGAAAGAGAGATAGTGTGCTAATGACCCTAGAGAGTTTGAAAAATGTTATGGTCAGGTCTTTTGAGAGAATCTCCTAAAAGGATATAATGGGCATGGCTGAATCTGTAAAGAAAGTATCTTGCTATCAAGTGCCTTGAGAGCATGGCAATCAAGAACCAGGGGCAGTCAGCCAGAACCTGCCCCTGAGTAAGTTATTCAATTCCTTCAGTGAGGCTGTGCCTACACTATCAGAAATGAACCAGCCAGTGCTACTCTCCTTCCTCCCTCTCCCTGCTAAAACTAACAGATTTATTACTTTTTGTTATATATATGTGTTAAACTCATGCATCGTGAAAGATACATAAAGAGAGTTTCGTCAAATTATCTGACAAGGTATATGGAAAAGAAACATCAGATTTGATGACTCTTTAATATTGTAAATTGACAACTCTTCGATCTGTTTAATTAATGACTTTAAATTGACATATTTTTAATTTCTTCTTCGTTTCTGTTATGCATCAAAATGCTCTTGCTTTAGGTATTGCTAACAACCTGAATTATGTCCTACTTGATATTCCAAACTCATGAATTAATTAATGCTGATATTCCTATTTTTCCTGCCTTTTTACGCCAAGTGTATTTGTATTTTCCCATGTCTTAAACTCTCAATCTTTGATTTTTCTCCCTGTTAATGATATTCTCCCTATATAAACCAAATTATATGGTCAACCAACCATACTCTTAGAAGTACCATGACTATTTCTCCTTATCTCTTAATAGATGCTTTAGCTTCTAATATATTAAAAGTGAGGAATGGCATGTGAAGTACTTGACTATTCTTCTTACCTAAATGACTTGAGAAAATTTCCTCTTCGCTCTTAATTTTCTTCTTATCTCTTCCTCAAAAATAAGTACCCTTATTTATGAGTGATAACAGTGACGACATTAAGGAGAAAGTATGAAGGAGTTGTAAACTTTAAATAAGCAATTGGTATTCATTTAGCCCTTCATAAAATACCATTCAAAGGTAATTTTATATTATATTGTAGTTTCTTATAAAAATTCTGGTCCCCTTGTCTTTCAAAACTAAAATCCCCACTTTGGATCATTTCCTTCATGTTTGTCTTTCTTGCTTTTCTCTATTATCTGCTTCTACATAAATTGTATATACATATTGATATCACCTCTTTTAAGAAATGCTGAACTGAATTTTCTCTTCAAACTGCCAGTAACTTACTAACAAAGTAATTTGGAAGATCTAACCCTTAATTTATTTTCATAATCTCTCTTAAGTTCCTAGTGTCTAGGATTCCATATTCATCATTCTTTTTATTTTGTTTTGTTTTCAGACAGTCTTGCTCTGTCCTCCAGACTGGAGTGCTGTGACATGATCTCAGCTCAGTGCAACCTCCAGCTCCCAGGCTCGGGTGGCCCTCCTGCCTCAGCCTCCTGCCTCAGCCTCCTGAGTACCTACAGATGTGCACTATCATGCCCTGCTAATTTTTGTGTGTTTCTAGAGAGGGTTCTCACCATGTTTCTTAGGATCTTTTGAAACTTCTGGGCTCAAGCAATCCACAAGCCAGGGCCTCCTAAAGTGCTGAGGTTACAGGTATGAGCCACTCCACTTGGCCCATATTCATCATTCTTATATGTTGTGTTTTTTTTTTAAAGAATCTCACTCTGTCACCAGAGTTGGAGTGTATGGAGTGCAATGGCATGATCTTGGCTCGATGAAAGCTCCAACCTCCACCTTTCAGGTTTAAACTATTCTCTAGCCTCACACTTCAGAGTAGTTGGGACTACAGGGGTGTACCACCACAAAGGCTAATTTTTGTATTTTTAGTAGTGGTGGGGTTTATCATGTTGGCCAGGTTGGTCTCAAACTCCTGACCTCAAGTAATTCGCCTGCCTCTGTCCCCCAAAGTGCTGGGATTACAGGCGTGTGCCACTATGCTTGGCCCAAACTGAACTTTTTATTGAGTAATTTTAGGTTCACATATGGTTGTAAGAAATAATATGGAGAGATTTTGTGTGTATTTTGTCCAGTTTTTCTCAACCGTAACATTTTACAAGACTGTATTCAATCACAAACAGGATATAGATAGTGATATAATCCACAAATTCAATGCAAAATTTTCGGTTTTTTTTTATATGTATTTGTGTGTGTGTTAAGCTTGATACAATTTTATCACCTGTGTAGATTCTGTATTTACCAGTACAGAAAAGATACTGAATATTTCCAGCAAAACAAAGTTCCCTCTTTTAACAGTCATACCCATCCATAACACCTGGCAACAACAGGTTCTACTGGTTGTTTTTTTTTTTTTTTTAATTTGAGCAAGAATCTTCCTGGATAAAAGTCTTCTTGAATCTTCTTAGGGGTTTACTACTGACTCTGAAGTAGGAAATTCCTTCCTCTTTCATGAGATGTCTGCTTTTCCTTGTTCAATTTCTATAGATAGTATACAGCAGATCCTTCAGTACCACAACAAGGATTACATGAGAGACTCCTTTGACCCCAGGCAGGAATTATGCATGGAACTTTCTAGAAAAACTATTTTCTCCTTTCCTCCTTTTTTGACCTAATTCTCCTCCTCCTCCAGTGATAACTCTCATACTACTTGCTGCTCACCATCCTTTACATTTGTTGCCTATATGCTCTGACATTGTGCACTAAGTCTGTCTAATGTCTTTTAAAATGGCAAAAATTTACAGAGGATATTTTGAAACTTTACTGATCTCTTTGGGAAATTTGAGATCTTTGATAACTGGTTCATCTAATACTTCTGACTTCCCATCATCCCTGTTCCTCTTTCCTCCTTTGTAACCACCTTTGACTTTCCCTTCAGGTCCCTGAATCTCTTGAGCTGTTCTCCTTCAATATCCTTACCTCCTTCACACCTCTTCACACCACACAGACTTTTCTCCTCTCAATTCAGCTCCGAAGCTCCCTAAGTCACTAGAATTTTGTGCATCCTGCCCCCATTAAGGAATTTTGGGGACCCAGGGATCCCCAAAGCAGCCACCTAAGGCTGAAAAAAATCATTTGAAGTAGATTGTATATTTTATCCTCTTTGATGAATACTGCAGCTATCCAGATGGTCATGTGGTGTCATCCAAACCCTCCATAAGATTACATATCAGGGCAAAGAAGGTCCTACGTTTCCTCCACAAACATTGGTGAGTCAACTCTGTTATATAACCAATGACTCCCCTTATTTCTGTATTTATGCCTGACTCATAGCTTAGATTTTAGAATTAAAGCTATTATCTTATTTGTAGCTGTCTTTATGTTCATATATGTATTATATATATATATCTATCTGATATATGTGTGATATATTCTTACTTCTGAATGGTAGTATCAAATTAGCTTATAAAAACCCTAAGGTTGCTCTTCTAGTCTAATTGGTTAAAGATGCACAAATAATTATCTAAATGGAATATTACTAAAACTTGTAGAAATTAAATACAATGCAGAACTTCTAATACTTTCAATATGAAAAAAAAATACTACTATAAAAACTTACCCAAATATTTCAAAAATCCAAGTTCGTATTAAGATAATCTTTGGCTAACATGTCTAATTTAATATTGTTGGTTTAATGTAAATAGCTATGTGTCCAGTATTAAGTATATAATAAACACACACTGGGGTCTGTTGGGGGGAAGAAGGGGAGGGACAGCAGGGGGTGGGGAGTTGGGGAGGGATAGCATGGGGAGAAATAACAGATATAGGTGATGGGGAGGAAGGCAGAAAATCACACTGCCATGTGTGTACCTATGTAACAATCTTGCATGTTCTTCACATGTACCCCCAAACCTAAAATGCAATAAAAAGTATATATAAAAATAATAATAATAATAATAATAATAATAATAAACACATTTTTATTTTACTTGAGATTATACTTTCTAAACTTACACAGGCACTTATTTTTGGTCAGAGTTTGAACATGTAATGTCTTAATTTATTTATTTACATTTGTCATTTCATCGCATAGTTATTATTTCGGACCCATTGCGTTGATCATAACAGAAAATCAGTGAATCGATATAGCGACAACCAAGGTGGCTGTCATATTCTTGATACATTTGAAAATAGTCCAAAATTCGCCATTCAGCACTTAACAGTTTATTTCTGAAATTAATAACACTATTTATGGAGAACTCTTCTTTTAAAGTATAAAAACGCAAAAAATAAAGTCCATGCATTTCTAGGTAGATTCTTCAATAATTACTCATGCTTGCCTATTACACTCTAAAGAGAAGTTTCGCTTTTTAATTACAAGATTTGTAGATTACTAGTATCTTCAATTAATGTAAAATTACTTAAAAAGGCCAAAAGAAAAAAATGATAAGCAATCATCACTGTTTTCCATTTGTCTAATGTTGGATAAAGAAAGAACTAAAAAGGAGCTATACAGGGAAAATTATACTTTATACATTCTGAGATATTTCAGTTTCACTATCAATGTCTCTCGAACCTGTATTTTTCCCACAAGAGCAAGCATTATACCAGGTGTTAGCTATTATCAAAATACAAATATACATTTTTATAAAATGAAGTCATTGTTCTGACAACTTTGTTTCAACATAATCATGTACAATATGCCATCTTAGGGACAGTTTTCAAAATATTCTATTAACTTAAAATCCTAGACTTCCAGTAAATCAAATAGGCAAGGTAGGCAGAGTGTTTGTGTGTGTGTATGTGTGTATGTTTAAGGAAAAAAAGACTAATTTCATCTTAAAATAAAGTGAGTTGTTGTTCCAAAATTGTTTAAAAATAAAAAGATGAAAAATAAGACAATATAAAAAGTTAATAGCTGTTCATAGAAATGGAATTTTATTTGTCATGGTCAAAGCTGGTAATGGTCTTATTTCTGAGATAAAAAACAGCTTTAATATTAAATAATATACAGATGCAAAACTAGAATTTGTTTTTCTGCTGTTAAAATGTCTTGGATTATTGGTCTACTATTAAAAAGAAATTCTAAAAGTGTTTGGTTTGTTTGTTTGTTTTAACTTTCTAATTAATCTGCCTAGAAGGCAGAGATTCTCTTTCATCAAAATTGTTTTCTGTTCTTTAGGTTGACTTTATTATGTCCTTGATTATTTTTTTTTTAAAGTCTTCTAACTTTTACAAAGAGTGAGCTTTTTAAAATAATCATATTACTGCACATGTGTCATTTTAAAACAGTCTATTGTCACTGTGACTAAATAGGTAGCCAAGCATTGTTTCTCAATGACCCATGATCTTATCTGACCAAATGTTCAAAACTCTAGACAACTTTTGACATTTTGCTTTCCCCAAATAAAATACTGAATGACAACTTTTACACATAAATCTAAATCTGTATTTCCTAGTTGGCCTCAGGAAAATCACCTTTCATCTTCTAAAAAGTGTGGTGCTAAAAAATAGTTTGATTTATTTAATACTGTACAAGTTGCATAGGATGCGTTGTCAAAAAAGGATGAATAATCTTCTCGATATCAAATATTTATTGATAAAATATTCTTATTTTTAACATAACATTTAAAATACTAATGTATTAAAACATATACAATTCCTAGGGTGTTTACAACACCCTCACTGACCATGATATGCTTCTATTTCTCAAAGCCTTAATTCTGGTGCATCTGACATTAAGATAACAATGCAATGTTATTGGTTAGAATATCGATTACTTCTTTAAATGCTAAATTAGCCATAGTTTTACCTCTTTAATTTAAATACAGTATACTCTAGGCCAGCAATTTAAAATTGAGTATTTATCACTTACATATGAATTTTTATTATACAGATATTTAAGACCTTTTATTTCAACTTTGCAGTTAGATTTATCCAGCTCCTTAAATCTCATGGTTATAAATATTTTCAAATTAATCTGCATGTTTTCTTGCTGCGTAGTTTCCTTACTAGAAGGAAACTATCATTCTAGAGGGACCAATGTGCTGTCATTAAATTGCTAAACTTTTATCAAAGAAAGTGTTCTTCATGTAATTAATTCTCTTCCATCAGTAAAACCATCCAAGAAACTTGAGTTTTTTCTTCATTCCAAAAACTGCATTGTCCGCATAATCCCCAGTCATATGAAATAATAATGAGAACTAATAGATTTTTACAATAGAAACTTTATAAACGTACACAAAACATCAATCTTTATAACCCAAGTTTTTGTCTTTAGTCCTGACTGCCCTGCTGTATCACATCAACTGCCCCATAAAAAATGACAACAGGCAGACCCATAAAAATTTGGCCAATTCAATCATTCTAAAATGCTTCAAGAAAGTGATAAATTACACGCGTATTTGTCATCAACAAATTGAGGCTACTTTTCCTCCAGGAGGCGACCTTGTTCTTTACAAACCATATCATGGGAAAACTAACCTCAAATCCTGTGGGAAGAGCTTTTATATTGCATGCCTTACTACCAATATTGGGGACAAACTCCAGATGCTTCAATCCTAGATCCCTGTGCAGTAGTCACAAATGATCATTGTGCATATAGTTCCCAAAATATCTCTGATGTCTGTGCCATCACCAAAAATATTCAGACAGCAAACTGAAAAATAAATTGTCTTGCCACCGTCATCCTCATTCTACCATACTCACTCCATTGAAATTTGGGATCCATATTCTAGAAGTCTTTCAGCTGCCTGATTTCAAACCTTTAAAACTGTTTATTCCTTTATTTGTCTTTTAATAATAGTTCTGTTTATTAAACATCTCGGTATACCTTTCATTAAATGTCTATATGCCCCTGAATTGTACTTCTTTCCAAGACTGTGCAAGTTCTAAAAAGGGGAACATGTCACCTTATAAATTTATTCTAATAGGCTGACTACTGTGAGGCATATTGTCAGATGTCGGTAGTCGTTTTCTGTTGCTTGCTAACTTCCCCTTAAAAGTTTCTGCTGAGCTTTGCCTACCTCCTACACTATTAAAAAGGGTCTTTTCTATTTATTTTTGAGAACCTTGAAGTTCCTGACTTCAGCATATTTTCCTATTGCAGTAGTCTTTCCAAATAAACTCTCCCTTTGTACACTCCAGATTTGTTTTTATGTAAAACTAGCATAAACATTCATATACAAGTTTTTGTATGAACATAAGTTTTTATTTTTTTTCTGGGAAAAATGCCCAAGAGTGCAATTGCAGGTTCATGTGGTAATTGAATGTTTGCTTTTATAAGGAACCAAACAAACTGTTTTCCAGAGTAACTATAGCATTTTATAGTTCCATCATCACTTTCAATTAAATTTCAATTCATCCCCAGTTTCAACTCATCCTCACCAGCATTTGATATTTTCACTATTTTTGTTAATTTAGCCATTCTGATCCATGTATAGTGATACCTCACTGAAGTTTAATTTGCATTTCATGATGGTTCATGTTATTGAACATTTTCTAGTATGTTATTTTTCCATCTGCATGTCTGCCTGTATGAAATGGCTGTTCATGCCTTTCGCTTATTTTCTGATTGGTTTGTTTTATTATTGTTGGAATTTTAGAACCCTTTATATATTCTAAATATAATATCTGTATCCTTTGATGTGTATGTGACATGTCAATATATTCTTCTTCACATGGTAATTTACAGAGCAAAAGTGTTTGATGTTAGTTAAGTCCAATTGATCTTTTCATTTGTGTTGTGCTGTGGTATCGATTCTAAGATACATTTACACAGCCCTAGAACCCAAAGACTTTTTTCTAGAGTTTTTTCTAAAAGGTTTACAATTTTATGCTTTAAATTTAAGTCTCTGATCCATTTTGATGAAATTTTATATAAAATATGAATTATAGGTTGACATTCTTTTTTGGGGGTTGTGAATATCCAACTATTTTAGCAACATTTAGTGAAAAGTCTATACTTCCATTAAATAATGTTCCCATCTTTGTCATAAATAAAATGAACATAATTATGCAGTTTTATTTCTGGATTATTTATTCTGTTCCATTGCTCTACATGTCTGTGCCTCCACCAATACCTCAGTAGTTTGACTTCTCTCGCTATGTCCAGTTGTGTGATTTCTCTTATTATTCACCTTTGTCATGTCATGTACTCTAACTTTCATACACATTTTAGAATTACCTTGTTGATGGCTTCAAAAAATTTTTGCTAAAATTTTGATATCAATTGTATTACTCTTACAGATAATTTAATGAAGAACTGGCATCGTTACTTGATTGAGTCTTCGAACTCATGAATACAGTATGTCTCTCTACTTATTTTGGTATTCTTTGATTTCTTTCATCAGAATTTTGTAGTTGTCAGCATATTAATATCATCCATGCTAAGTTTATGTTTAAGTATTTATGTTTGGAAGGAGTATGAATAGTATTATATTTTTAAAATTCAGTTTCTGTAGAGTCATTATTACGTATGAATGTGAATAGTTTTGGATTTGTTTTGTTTTGGTCTTGTGTCCTATGACCTTGTAGAGAACTCACTTATTAGTGTTTTGTAGACATTTGTGGTCTTCTATGTAAAAAATTATATTGTTTGCAAATACAGATAATTTCATTTTTTCTCTCCTAATCTGTGTACACTACAATGTTATTAATAATATTTTTGCAGCTGGACAAGGTGGCTCACGCCTTTCGTTTCAGCATTTTGGGAGGCCGACAGGAGAGTATCACTTGGGGTCAGAAGTATGAGACTAGCCTGGCAAACATGGCAAAACCCCGTCTCTAGTAAAAATACAAACATTAGCTGGATGTGGTGGCATGCACTTGTGGTCTTAGCTATTTGGGAAGCTGAGGCAGGAGAATCACTTCAACTTGGGAGGCGAAGGTTGCAGGAAGCGAAGTCACACCACTTCACTTCAGCCTGGGCAACAGAGCAAGACTCTGTCTCAAAATAATAATAATAATAATAATATTTTTGCTTACCTCAGAGACTAGATGTTTTAAACTTATGTTAAATAAAAATGGTGCCTTTCTCCCTATCTTAGGTGAATGTTAGATATAATATAGGGTTTTGTTTTGTTTGTTCGTTTGTTTTAGATGCTCCCTTCCAAGACAAGATAGTCCTCCACTAATCCTAACTTATTTCAAGTCTCTAGCATAAAAGGGTGTTTGATTTTGTCAAGTGTTTTTTGTGATTCCATTAATATGATCATGTACTTTTTATTCTTTAGCTTGTTGCTATGTTGGCTTACACTGACAGATTTTTGAATGTTGAATCACCTTTGCATACAAGGATAAATCCCACATGGTAGTGTTATATAACTCTTCCGATATATTTTCACATTTGGCTTGCTAATATTTTGTTGAGGGTGTTCTGACTAAGTATAGGATAGAAAGTTGTCTATAGTTTTCTTTTTTGCTACTGTTTCTGTGTTGATGTCCGAGTAATACTGGCCTGATGTAATGAGTTGGGAAGCACTACCTCCTCATCTATGTTCTTGATGAAACAGTTACAATTGGTGTTCTTTCTTATTTTAATGTTTGTTATCTCCAGTGATAATATTAGTTCCTAAAATCTCTTTTCTTTTTTTTTTTCTGGTGGTTTTTAATTACTAACTTCTTACTTGTAATGGTTGTAGGGTGTTCAATTGTCTATTAAATTTTGGTTGAGCTTTTAGTGATTGGTGATTTTCAAGAAATTTTTCCATTTCTTCTTAGCTGCCAAGTGTATGAGTGTATATTTGTTAATAGAAATCTCTAAACATCTTTTTAATGGCTGCAGGATCAGTAGTGGTGTTCTGCATTTAATTCCAGATGCTGATAATTTGGCTTGCTATTTCTCCTCTCTCTCTTTGTCAGTCTTATTGGAGATATATTAATTTTATTGATTTTTTTGAAAAACAATCTTGATTCATTGTTTTACTGTAATGTTTTTCTAATTTTCTAGTTCCCTAAGAAACTCAAATTATTGACTCAAGAGCTTTTCACATTTTAATGTAATCATGTATTGTTATGTTTTTCTCAGCATTCTTCATATTTTGCCATATTGCTTTTATTTTCATTTAGTTATATGAATCATTTAAAATTTAATTGGAAACTTTTCTCTGACCAATGATCCATGGATTTTCTGTTTAGTTTATTTATATATTTTTATGTTTATTTTCTATGTTTAGTTTATTTATATATTTTTTTACTTCTGTCATTTTGTGTTTAGTTTGATATTATTATGGTCACAGAACATACTGTGTATCTCATTCATTTCTTTTAAATCTACTGAGGACTGTTTTATGGTGCAGGATATGTTCTATCTTAAGGTCCCATAAACGTGAAAAAAATAGTCTGTTGTTAATGGGTGAACTGTTCCACATATGTCAAGTATGTCCTTTTGGTGGATTGCATTGTTCAGATGTTTCATGTCCTTGCTGAATTGTTCTAGAAGTTCTATCAGTTGCTGAAGCGGAGAGGGTATATTAAAGTCCTCAAATATACTCATGAAGTGATGTTTTCTTCTTTTAGTTCTATCAGTTTTGCTTCATATATTTTGAGACTCTGTTGTGTGGTACATGTACATTTAGAATTGTTATTTCTCCCTGAGAGGTTGGTCCTTTTAATACTATGTAATATTCATCTTTGTCTCTGGTAATTTTCTTTAATAGTTGATGACCTATGAACATTTGGTTATATATACTGCATATCTGTAATATTGTATATTAGCATATAGTTGGATTGTATTTTTAACCAGGTCTACCAAACTTTGAATGGTATATATATCACTCACACCTAATACAATTATTGATCTGTTATCAGTTAAGTGTGCCTTTTTATTATTTACTTTGTATTTATTTCTTCTGATTCTCGCTCCTTTGTTTCTTTTTCTTACCCTCCTATAGGTTACTTGAATATTATTTTAAAAGACTTTGTTTAAGTAATTCTGAATGTATGTTTGCATAGTTTTTCACAGTTTTATAGTAGTTTGGTTGTAATTTTATATTAATACATATATTATAATATACATATGTGATTTACAGTATACTGATATTGACATTGAGTGAAATGTTGCAACTTCACTTCCATTTAGGTTGTTTTATCTACTCTCCTTTTAAATGTCATTGTGTGTCAGACAGTGTTATAAATTTTTTCTTTCAATTATCACATATAATATATAAACTCATGAGGGAATTTATAATCTATTATATATACCCATATGTCTGCTATTTCCTTTATTCCTTTTGCTTCCTGACATTTCAAGATTCCTTCTCTTAACTTTTATTCCTGTTCAATGAACTTCTTTAGCCAATCTTTAAAGATAGGTGGGCTAACATATTTTAAAACTCGTCTTTGTCTCCAAATGTTTTTATTTGTTCTGCTAGCAACAATTTCTAATTTTTTTGTTCCAAAATGTTTTTATTTTCTTTTCATTCCTGAAGGCTAGTTGTGCCAGTTATGGAATTTTCAGTTCACAGTTCTTTAACACTTAAAAAGTGTTATAATGCTTCCTTCTTTCCTCCATAGTTTCAGATAAGAAGTTATAGTCATCCAAATTGGATTTTTTTTATAGGTAATGTTTCATTTTCCTGGATACTTTCCAGTTATTTTCTTTATCTATAATTTTCACAGTTATTTCATGACATGTCTTGGCATGCATATCTCTTAAGGTTCACTCAGCCTATCGGATTTATGTGCTTGTGTCTTTCGCCAAGTTTGAGGAGGTTTCAGTCACTACTGTGATACCCCTTTTTCCATGGCTTTACTTTTCTTGGTTTCTGTTTTCTAGAGTAAAACACAGTTAGACAATATTAAATGGAAAACTCCAGAAATAAATAATTTATATGCTTAAATTTTCATGCCATTACCAGTAGAGTGACTAACTTACATGTTGTTGTGCTCTGCCTTTGTGAGACGTGAATCATTCCTTTGTCCAGCATATCCATGGTGTATATGCTACTCACCTGTTGACTTAATAGCAATTTTTTTTTATCAGATCCACTGTCATGGTATCACAATGCTGGTGTTCAAGTAACTCTTATTTTACTTAACAATGGCCTCTAATTCCAAGAAAAATAGTAACAATTGGGTTATTCCAAAGAGAACAGTAAAGTACTTCTTTAAAATTCTCAACTTAATAAAGAAATAATCTTACATGCTGATGTTGCTAAAATTTATGGGAAGAACAAATTTTATATCTGTAAAATCAAGAAGAAGGAAAAATAACTAGTGTCAGTTTTGCTGTTGTACCTCCAGCTATAAAAGTTATAGCCACAGTGCATGATAAGCACTTAGGAAGATGGGAAAGGCATTGAATTTTTGGGTAAAAGACATAAGCAGAAACATGTTCTAATTAATGGCAATTGAGATCAGTACCATTAATGGTTTCAGACATCCACTAGGGATATTGGAATGAATTTTCTATAGATAAGGGGGAGATTACTGTATTTCTTCAAATAATTCTTTCAGACTAAATCTTCTTCTTCTTTTTCCTCTGTTATGGCAATTATATATATATATATATTTTTATATATATATACTTTTTATTGCATTTTAGGTTTGGGGGTACATGTGAAGAACATGCAAGATTGTTACATAGGTACACACATGGCAATGTGATTTGCTGCCTTCCTCCCCATCACCTATATCTGGTATTTCTCCCCATGCTATCCCTCCCCAACTCCCCACCCCCTGCTGTCCCTCCCCTTTTTCCCCCCAACAGACCCCAGTGTGAGATGCTCCCCTCCCTGTGTCCATGTGTTCTCATTGTTCAACACCCGTCTATGAGTGAGAATATGCG
>PVKV010025991.1:0-28776 GCA_004027835.1 Alouatta palliata | reverse complement strand
AGCAATTCTCCTGCCTCAGCCTCCCGAGTAGCTGGGACTACAGGCACGTGCCACCATGCCCAGCTAATTTTTGTATTTTTAGTAGAGACGGGGTTTCACCATGTTGACCAGGATGGTCTCGATCTCTTGACCTCGTGATCCACCCACCTCAGCCTCCCAAAGTGCTGGGATTACAGGCGTGAGCCACCGCGCCCGGCTAGCATCTTATCTCTTTTATGGAGGAGAAAAATAAGTTTGAGAGAAGATAAGTCACAGAGTGAATTCATGGTGGTGCCAAGAAATGAAGATCAAATTCCAAATTCCATGCTTTACACCACTGAACCAGTTTCTACTGTTATTACCGCTACTGTTTTGTTGCTGTCGCTAACAAAACATTGTGTCAGAGCTCATCTCTTACTTACTGTATCCTGGTATCCAGTAGTTCCTAGACATTCTGCTGGAAGTAGGGGGTGGACCAGGAGCCTGGAGGGAAGAACACGGATAGAACTTTTTCCTTGGCTGGGTGCGGTGGCTCACACCTGTAATCCCAGCACGTTGGGAAGCTGAGGCGGGCGGATCATGAGGTCAAGAGATTGAGACCATCCTGGCCAACATGGTGAAACCCCGTCTCTGCTAAAAATACAAAAATTAGCCGGGCATGGTGGCACACACCTGTAATCCCAGCTACTCGGGGGCTGAGGCAGGAGAATTGCTTGAACCTGGGAGATGATAAAATAAAAAAAAAGAACCTGGGAGGTGAAGGTTGCAGCCAGCTAAGACCGCCACTGCACTCCAGCCTGAGTGACAAGAGTGAAACGCCATCTTTTTTTTTTTTTTTTTTAAGATGGGGTTTCACCATGTTGGTCAGGCTGGTCTTGAACTCCCGACCTCAGGTGATCCGCCCACCTTGGCCTCCAAAGTGCTTGGATTACAGGCGTGAGCCACAGCGCCCGGCCGTGAAACGCCATCTTAAAAAAAAAAAAAGAGAGAAAAAAGGAACTTGTTCCTCAAGGGCAGATCTGAGTAACCCCATAGCCCTGTTTACCCCCAGACAGTACACTTTGGGGGCCATTTGTTGACCTAAATCAAATGTTAAAAATTGCCCAGAGGCGGGCTACAGTGACTCACACCTGTAATCCTGGCACTTCAGGAGGCTGAGGTGGGAGGATCACCTGAGCCCAGGAGTTTAAGACCAGACCAGGCAACATAGTGAGACCTCCTCTCTACAAAAACATTTGTATGCAACTAAAATCCCAGCTACTCAGGAGGCTGAGGTGGGGGGATCACTTGAGCTCAGGAGTTTGAGGCTGCAGTGAGCTGTGATCATGCCACTGCACTCCAGCCTGGGCGATGAACTTAAGTAAAAATAAAACAAAAGCCTGGTGCGGTGGCTCACACCTGTAATCTCAGCACTTTGGGAGACAGGGGCAGGCAGATCACCTGAGGTCGGGAGTTTGAGATCAGCCTGACCAACATCTAGAAAACCATCTCTACTAAAAATCCAAAATTAGCCAGGCATGGTGGCACATGCCTGTAATCCCAGCTACACAGGAGGCTGAGGCAGGAGAATTGCTTGAACCCGGGAGGCGGAGGTTGCGGTGAGCCGAGATCGCACCACTGCACTCCAGCCTGGGCCACAGATTGAAACAACGTCTCAAAAAATAAAAAATAAGAAATCGGATGTCAAGTGGAAAAAATAAATAAAATAAATTGCTCCAGCCAAAAACCTGGACTTACAACCTTGACTCCTCTCTTTATCGCAAATCGCATATATAAATCTGTGGATTCCACTTACAAAGTGGGCCCAGCAGCTGCCCACTTCTCTGCCCTCCAGGGCCCTCACCCTGGGCCTGTCCCCTGATGTCTTGTCCTGAACCATCACAGCAGCATCCTCTCTGTCAAGCTGCCCCGCTCCCCGAGCTCCCACTCTGTTGACCACTTGCAGCAGAGGGAGCCCGTGAACACCTGAGTCAGGTCACATCCCTCCCACGTTTGAAATTTCCTGTGGCTCCATCTTAGGGCAAAAACCAAAGTCCACTCAATGGCCTGCAAGGCCTTACACATTTGCCCCGTCGCCTCTCAGCCCTCATCTCCCGGCACTCTCTTCTTTGCCTCCTCCCCTCTTAACTCCCTGAACCTCCTCAGACTTCCCAGACATACTCCTGCCTCAGGCCCTTGCACTAGCTGTTTCCTTTACTTAAAATATCCTTCCCTGCAGACATCCTCAGGACTCCCTCACCCCCCTCAGGGTTTTATTCAAATGCCAGCTCCTGGTCGGGCATGGTGGCTCATACCTGTAATCCCAGCACTTTGGGAGACCAAGGCAGACAGATCACCTGAGGTCAGGAGGTCAAGACCAGCCCAGCCAACAAAACTCAGAATGTCTCTACTCAAAATACAAAAATTAGCCAGGCGTTGTGGCATGTGCCTGTAATCCCAGCTACTCAGGAGACCGAGGCAGGAAAATCACTTGAACCCAGGAGGCAGAGGCTGCAGTTGAATGGAAATCGTGCCACTGCACTCCAGCCTAGGTGACAGAGCCAGACCCCATCTCAAAAACACAACAAATGCTGGCTCCTGAGGAGGCCTAACCTGACCACTCTAGCTAAAATGGCCTGCATCCTGTTCCCACTTTCTTTTTTTCTTTCTGCTATCATTTCTGACGTAGTAAGTCGTTTACTTATTGTCACCCCTACTACAAAGGGACTTTTGTCTGTTCTGCCCACTGCTTTATCTTGAGTGCTTTCAACAGGGCTTGGCACGTAATAGGTACTCAATAAATGCACTTGTTGAGTGCCTTATAAAACTCAAGGGTCTGATGGGACCAAAGGATGTGGAGGAGAAGGGAGAATTTAAGTCGGAGACTGGTCTGGCAGTTCAGGAAGGTGAGTGGGCGGGGTGCACAGAGGCAAATAAATAACACAGGATAAGACTTTGTCACAGACATTTCTTGGAGCAGATCTCATGCCCCTCCCCCGGTTGACAAGGCTGGGTCTTTGGCCCCCATCCTCCCCCACCACTTCAGCCTGCACTGACACTAACGATATTGAGGTCACAGACTGGCTTAGAATCAAGATCAGGAAGATATATGCTGGGGTGCCTCCCCTAAATCTGGGGGCCAGGCATCCGATCTGAGGGGCAAGCGGCTGGGAAATTGGGCCTGGGGGCTCCAGGGGCTGAGGTCTTCCTGGCTCCCAGGGCGGCCCTCCATGCACCCCTGATCTGGGGGCAATGAAGGGGAATCATGGATCAGAGGTGGGTCTCAGCAGGGAGCAGGACTGGGAGGCCTGGGAGAGGCGCTGCTGGGAAGTGACGGCCAGGGGACCTTTCCCCAGCCCCCACCGCTTCATCTGCAGATCCCACAGCACCATACAGCACTCTGGTCCCCCGTCCCACCCCTCCCCAAAACGAGGTAGGTTAAGAATGGAGCTTCCCCCCTCCCCACCACGGAAGGGGGGAGACTGAGGCACAGAGAGGGGCATGGGGACCCAGGCTGCCCCAGCCCCCAATCCCTCCGCCCTCAGCTCTGGTGGGTCTGACAGTGATGAGAGCTGGGCAGAGTGAGGAGGGGAGAGACACCTGCTTTTCTCTCACCCATCCCAGGGTCTGGTTGGGAGAGCTAAATCTCACAGGTTCCGGATGTAATAAATAGTTAATAATTTAAAGGAAGAGACAGAAGACCTATCCCTTGAACCCCAACAAGGCCATCCAAGTCTGGGTAATGAAGAAAGGTTAGTGCACAGTTCCAGATGCTTGGGGCCAGATGCAGGTCCCAAGCCCATACAACATTGAGGCTGTCTTGCTCCAAGACCTTGACTTCCCCATACAGGACACCAGATCTTCAATCCACGGGAAGTTCACTTGGGGGAAAAAGCCTGTGGCACCCCCCTTCCACAGAAGAGACTCAGTGGGCTATGAAACAGGCTTTCAAACTTCCTGAAGCAACCTCCAACTCTAAAGTGGAAGAGAGCCAGGCACGGTGGCTCACACCTGTAACCCCAACACTTTGGGAGGCCAAGGTGGGTGGATCACAAAGTCAGGAGTTCAAGACCAGCCTGGCCAACATGGTGAAACCCTGTCTCTATTCAAAATACAAAAAATTAGCCGGGCTTGGTGGCACACACCTGTAATCCCAGCTACTCGGGAGGCTGAGGGAGGAGAATGCCTTGAACCCGGGAGGCAGAGGTTGTGCTGAGCCGATATCGTGCCACTGCACTCCAGACTGGGCGATGGAGCGAGACTCCTTCTCAAAAAAAAGATAAAAAATAAAGTGGAAGAGAAGGGGTTAATGGAGTAGGAGAACATAAAAAGTAGGACTTGAACCTGGACTAGGGATCAAGGTTGAGCTTGAAGGAGGATCTGTAAGACTGGGGGGTTGCAGGGGGTGGGCAACAGAGCCATAGCTAGCTTAAAAGCTTCCATCACACATTTCCTCGGGCCCCATTGTGGCCAGCAGACTGCGGTGTGACTTCCAGCTCCTCTCAACCCTGGGCTGTATGCCTTCACTTAATGAAGAGCCTGCATAATCTGTATAATCATCTGTGACAATGCTGAGTCCTAGAGGTGACAGTGAGGGAGCTCCTAGTTGGTCCTTTGTCCTTTTTTTTTTAGAGACAGGGTCTCACTACATTGCCCAGGCTGGTCTCAAACTCCTGGCCTCAAGAGATCCTCCTTCCTTGGCCTCCCAAAATGCTCGGATTACAAGGCATGAATCACTGCACCCCACCCTGGGCATTCCTACAAAGAGTTCCAAATGATAGGGATCCCACCCTAAGATAAATGGGTAATTCTGAGGATTGCCGGGGGCTTGGGCTGGGATCCTTGGGACCAGAATTCCAGAGTCTAGAACCTTGGGATTTTGGGGGCCTACGGATGGCAGGATTCAAGGGGCAGTAGGTCTCAGAGGATGCACACGTGGGGCTGGGGAATTTAGGCGGAGACGCATCTCAGGCTTCATCACGCTAGAGGTTTGAGTCCAAAGAAATCTGGGGTCCCAGGGTGCTAGGGTCTTGGGGCACCTTGAATCTGAATGCCTCTAATGTGGAGGGACCAAGGTCTTGGATCAGGAACCACTGCAATGTTGTAGAGGCTTGAGCCTTGCATTTGGGGGTCAGTGGCATCTTGGGGTCTTGCATCCAGTGCTCCTAAAGTACCTTCAGGTCACTCAGGGGCTGAGGTCCCAGGGGCTCAGAGGTCTGGGTCGCCATGAGCATCCCATCTTCTGGGAGCTGGACTCTCAGCCCTTGGGGGGTTGGGGATCTGTGGGTAGAAGGAGACTGAAGATTCCAGGACATTTGGGGTCTCAAAATCCAGGTCCAGGAGGGACTGCAAGAGAGGGCTGTTTGAGAACTCGAGACCAGTATCTCAGCCCTGAAGTGTTGGTGGCCTTTAGTGGCACATCTGAGGACACCAGGCCCCTCTGAGTCCTATAAATGATATCCAAAGCTCCTGAGAACACTGGCTTGGGGGTGGGTGAGCCTACGTAGGTCTTTGATCCCTGGCTTCCAGAGCATCTTGGTGTCTGATATCTGGATCTTGGGGGGCTCTGGGATGGGTCTCCCAAGTCATTTTGGTCAGAGAACATCACGTGTTTGAGCATATCCAAGTGCTCAGGGCATCTTAAGCGTTTTGGGGTCCTAGGGTACCTGGGGACTCCCTGGACACCTTGGACTTCAGTGTTCCTGGCTTGGAGGCCAGGTCTGTGGGCACTCGGTAGTGGGTAGATTTGGGGGCAGCATCTGGAGATTCCAGAGCATAAAAGAGTTTCAAGCCGGGCATGGTGGCTCACGCCTGTAATCCTAGCACTTTGGGAGGCCGAGGTGGGTGGATCACCTGAGGTCAGGAGTTCAAGACCAGCCTGGCCATCATGGTGAAACCCCATTTTTATTTAATTAAAAAAAAAAAAAAAGAGAGAGAGAGTTTCAAGCTCTGTTTGAAACTGTCTCGGGGGTCCTGCTGTCTCAGGGATACTGGGGCTAGGAGAATGTCTTAGATGTGGGGGCAACAGGTCTTAGGTGAACATTTAGGGACTGTTTGGGGATGACTCTAGGTCCTAGGGTCTCAAAATCTGATCTGGGAGTTGAATAAAGGCAGAGTCAGGTATGGGCAACTCCTGACTAATTGTGGGGCTGTAATCTGAGGGACATGGTACCCAGGCGTGACCGTGGTCTAGATTGTTCATTTCAACAGGAATCTGCCCTCTCCGGGATCTATGCGCTCCTTGGCCCTTCTGAGATGCAAAGTATGGGACGCCTGGAGCCACCTCGTTGGGGGTGGGGATGGGGGAACGCCAGAACTCAGGACTCCTGGGACCTCTTGGACAGACACCCCAGTGAAGCTGGGGCTGGGGTGTCTCAGTCCTAGGTTTGGGGTCCAGGTTCCAGGTCTGAGATCTCTCAGTCCAAACTCAAGCTCCAAGTTCCGGGTGTGCCTAGGTTTGGATTTTAGGTCCGAATGGAGTCCGGGGTCCTGGACCCTCAATTTTGGGTCCTCGGGCCGGCTAGGGAACCAGCTAAGCCGTCCTCACCGCGCAGCCTCCTCGTGGCGACCCCCGCAGCCGGCGCAGCCGCATCGCGCTGCAACCCAGTGGCACGCGCGCAGAGGCGCGTAGCAGCAGAGGCAGGGCACTGCCAGGGAGAGCGCGGCCAGCGCGGCCCAGCGCGCGGCAGGGCGCGGGTGGCCCGGCTCGCAGGCACATGGGTCCGAGAAGTCGCCCTCGGCGTCCGACAGGCAGTGGTAGAGCAAGCTCTCGGCGCACCACAGGCAGCTCAGACGGCGCACCAGGAGGCGACCAGGGTCTGGGGCCTCTGCGCAGCGGCCGCCACGCCCGTCCGCTCGGCGGCGGAAGAGCGCTCGGCAATGCACGCAGCGCGCTGCCTCCTCCGCCTCCGGGGAGGCCTTGGCAAGAGCGGAGGCTGGGCCCGGGCCGGGGGGTGGGCGAGCTGGGGGCAATGGGGGCGCAGCCTCGGTCAAAGGGGCAGGTAGTGCCGCTGGGGGCCCCAGGGCAGCGCCCCTCAAAGCGCCGGTCTTGGCGAAGCGCACGACGCAGGTGGACAGGGCGAGGGGCGCGGGTGGCCCGGAGCGCCGGTAATCCTCGTAGCCGCGGCCGCCCCACCCCGGGCCCCCTGCCCCTGCCAGGGGCTCTGACGGCTCTGGAATACCAGTGAACGGCAGAAGCGGGGGATAGCTCTGCAGGACGAAGGGACAAGGAGATCAGAATCCATCCCAGTCTCAGCACCGAAGATCCAATTCTCTAGCACCCTCTTGGGTCTGGGATTCAGATTTTCAAGACCCCAGCTCTCTTCTCTCCCACGATCACTCAATCCCCACTTTTCTCCAGGGACAGACAGAAGAATCCACACACGAAGCCCACACCTTTAAAGACCCAGAGGCTGAATGTTCCCAGTCCTGTCCTCTCTTAAGATCCAAGAGCCTCAGCTCCCAGGCCCCCTCTACCTTGAGATCCAGGGGTTCTGGACCCCAGCCACCTCCTCCTTAAGGGCGCAGGAGTTTGGTTCCTGGGCCCCTTTTACCCTCCTGGGTACTGACTCCCCCACCCTCCTCGTGAGTTAAGCAGTCCTCTTCCATGAGTTTCCCAAATATATTCTGAAAATGGTACCAAACCCCTCTGGACTTCGGCACCCTTCAAAATCTCCAAGAGCACAGGATACTCGGGAAGCCCGCACCTAAGCCTCCTAGAAATCCAGGCCTCCAAGCCTCTCCCTATTTCCCCGCTGCTTTCTCGCAGTCCCGCCCAGTTATCAGGTCTGCCATCCCCTGGGATCCGTATTCACCGCCCCCGCCCCTCCCCCCCCCCCGGGGCCACAGGTCCCGCTCCCTTAGGGCCCCGACTGCACCGCCCCATTCCCCCTGGAGCCCCAGGCTTCCAGGTCGCACCTGAGTAGAGGAGCGGCGGCGCTGGGGAGGCGTGGCCGGCCCGAAGCCTGAAGTTGACTCCATCGTGACGATGGGGGCCGCAGCGGCGCTGGGAGGCGTCTCCTGGCGGCTGTGACTGGAGGAGGAGTCGCTGTCCACGTGAGACTGGAGGAGATTGGTTGCCTCAGCTCGGGGACACGCCCCCACACAGCCGACGCCCTCACGTGGACCCCTCCCGTTGAGAGCGAGGGCTCTGCGGCCAGGAAGGCCTGGGTTCAAAGCCCGGCTCTGTCGCTGACTGGTCGTGTGACCTCCAGCAAGTGAGCTCACCTCTTTGAGCCTCAGTTTCCTCCTCTGTAAAACGGGGATCCTAAGAGTACCTATTCATAAGGATGTGGTTAGGGCCACTGCCAAGGGCACAGCACATGCCTGAAGCACTGGGAGAACTGGAAATGGTTATTGTTATTTTTGTGGCACCCTTCTCCTGATCAGATCAGCTCGCCAAACCCATGGAACAACAAATGGTCTTCCCCCTCCTCAGAACCCCTCTCCCCTGGGCAGCCAGCTGCCTTCCTCGCTCACTCCCAGCCCCACACTGTTATTGGAGCAGTCCCACCCACTCCAAGTGTTCCCTTTCCCATGCAAACCGGGCTCTATTCTGAAACTAGCTGAAACATGACTTCTCAGACCCTTAGCTTCCTTTCTGTCCCTTGGGCATAATTTCCACCTCATCCGCGCATTGCCTTCAGTAGACATTCATTGAGCACCCATGACGTGCCAGACCTACAAAGACAACTGTGCGGATTCCAGAGGGAGACTAGACAGCAGAGGATCTTTCCCGGGGAAGCGCTGGATGGACAGGAACTGTCTGTGACTGTTGTGACCCCTCTTCCATCTCCCAGGACCCTGAAATTCCACCCTTTTCTGCCCAGGGAATAGGTTTTGTTCCTCTAGGTGTTTTCAGCGACTCCCACAGTTTCCAGCAAGTGCCAAATTGCACCCAATATTATGTGCATTCATTCATTCATTCATTCACTTTATTCAACACATATTTACTAAACACTTACTGTGTGCCAGGCACTGTTTCAGGCATTGGAGACACAGCAAGAAACCAACAAAAGATCTTTGCTGGCCTGGAGCTGACATTCTAGCATGGGAGATAGACAGTAAACTAATAGATAAGAAAACAGTGTTCTCAGAAAGGAAATAAGGAAAATGCCTTAGAAGATGAGAAAAAATTAGCACTAGACAAGGGGCATTGACAGATTGCAATTTTAAATGGAATACTTAAATTTAACTACTCAGGAAGGCACTCCCTAAGAAGATGATATTTGTGTGAAGCCCTAAAAGAAACAAAGGAATGAGTCCCGAGGAAATCTGGGAAAGAGCATTCCAGGCAATAGCCAGTGCAAAGGTCCTTGGGTAGTACTGTGCTTGCCATGTCAGAATAAGAGTGAGGAGGCCGTGTGGCTGGAGTTGAGTAAGCAAGGGGGCCAGACACACAGGGCCAGATGGCATGGGATCTCATGGGCCACTGTAAGGACTTTGTCCTTTACCTGAGTGAGCTGGGGCCCTGGGAGGGTTCTGAGTGTGAGAGGGGCATGATCTGACTCAGCCGTTGATAGGGATCCTCTGGCTGTGTGTGGGGCGGGAGGGAAGGAGTTGACAGTGAGAAGCTGTTGAGATGGTCCAGCTCGGAGGTGTGTTTGGACAGTACCAGGCTGGAGGCAGACTGTGATGGTTGGCAAAGTGGAACTACTATTTCCTGACGGATGAGATGAGACACATAAAAAGCAAGAGGAGTCAGGATGACTCCAAGCTTTACAGGCTAACTGGAAGCATGGAGCTGTCATTAATTTGTTCATCCATTTATTTTTACTATTTATTCATTTTTATTGTTTATGTATTTTTTCTTTTCTTTTTTGTGAGATGTAATCTCGCTCTGTCACCAAGGCTGGAGTGCAGTAGCACGATCTCGGCTCACTGACACCTCTGCCTCCCTGGTTCAAGCGATTCTCCTTCCTCAGCCTCCTAAATAGCTGGGATTACAGGTGTGCACCACCACACCCAGCTAATTTTTGTATTTTTAGTAGAGACAGGGTATTACCATGTTGCCAGACTGGTCTCGAATGCCTGACCTCATGATCTGCCCACCTCGGCCTCCCAAAGTGCTGGGATTACAGGTGTAAGTCACCATGTATTATTTACATATATTTTAAATTTCTGGCTTTCCACACTAGAATAGAAGCTCCAGGAGGAAAGGAAATTTTTGTTCACTGATGTAACCCAGTGTCTAAAACACTGCCTGGTATTCAGAAAGTGCACAATAAGGACCATTGAGTGAAAGTGTGAATCATGACCGGGCAGAGATTAGAATAACTGGGATTGAATTGACACTCATAGTTCAGGCCCAGTTTGGTGTCCCTGACATGTGACATGGTGCCTGCTACACAGTAGGTGCTCAAGAATGTTCATAGAATAAAAACAAAATCCCTGCCCGCCCCCCCAGCAGAGAGGCCTCCTGGACACTCACCGTCAGAGGGCAGGGGGTCTCTGCAGTGTCCTGGGAAGGAGAGGAGGAGGAAGAGGAGGAGGAGGAGGGGGTGAGTGAGCCTGGGGCAGGGAGAGAGGCAGAGAATGAGTTCCCTGAGCCCAGCTTCTCCTCTCGATCCCAGTCCAGCCCCCAGCACACACCACCTGGGCTGCTCACCTCTACCCAGCGCGGCCAGTGCAGCCAGCAGGCTCTTCTGGAACTCATCAGCCTCTGCAGGGCTCTGAAACGTCAGTCCAAACTTGCAGTCACCCAGGCTCCAGTGGTGAAAGATGGGATTCACCTTGTTGTAAACCAAGCCAGGCTTCAGGGTACACTCCAAGGTCGTCTGAGGGGCAGGAGGAGAGCAGGGTCAGATACCCCACCCCAGATATGCCTGTGACATCTCCTCCATCACCAGCCCCTGTGCATACCCTAGTGTCCTCTCACAAACCTCATTTCCCAATCCTAGGTGTACCCCTGAACCCTGATCAACACTGATACAACTCTCCCATTTTACTTCTGTTTTTTGAGACAGTCTTGCTCTGTCAACCAGGCTGGAGCGCAGTGGTGTGCTCATGCTCACTACAGCCTCAACCTCCCAGTCTCAAGCGATCCTCCTGCCTCAGTCTCCCAAAGTGCTGGGATTACAGGCATGAGCCCCCACACCCAGCTACCCCCAATTTTCCTAAACATATCTCTGATACTCCAATATTTTCTCAACCCCTTGATCCCTACCTTTTCCTACTACCTCCCTCTGATACCCCTGTAGAAACCCCAAATCTTACTGAATGTCTCAAAACTTTATTAACCCCTTTCTGGCTCTAATACTTCCCAGACTACTGAACATCTCACAGTATTATTGTTAATCCTCTTCTAATAATAATCTCTGGAAACTTTACCCAAAAATGTTCTCCTTTTTTTTTTTTTTTTTTAAGATGAGCTCTGTCTGTGTTGCCCAGGCTGGTCTCAAACTCCTGGGCTCAAGCAATCCTCCTGCCTCAGTCTCATGAGTGGCTGGGATTATAGGCACAGTACTGTACCCATCGCTTACCCCAAAATAGTCTTATTAAACTTTCGCAGATTCCCCCTCAGGTGCTAGCCAACACCCTATTGACGTTCCCTCAAATCCTTGCCTAGTATCACCATATTCCTTCACTCCATTTCAAATCCCCTCACTGACTCTTGCTCTGAAACAAAACCTTTCCCTCAAGCCTTTCACACAATCCGTATCTTTCTACTATACCCCTAGCTGAAACTTCAACACTGTCCCTCCAAATGGTGCCAGACAGCCCTGTTATTCCCGATGAACCCACGTATAGAATTGTCAAATGTTTCTGACACTTCCAAATGGGCCCCAACAAATGCTTCCTTCTACTAGGGCAGACAGGGTGGTGTAGGGCCTCGTGGTGAAGATCTCTGAGCAAGATGGAGGGTTCTGAGTAGAAGAGGGACATGGTCTGAGTCGGGTGGAGGCAGTGCCCCCTGTGGAACAGACTGCAGTTGGAGTGGGGAGCAGTACAGGGAGACAGTGAGGAGGCTGCTGTGACACTTGGCCGGAAGCGGCAGTGGACAGGACCTTCCTAACACCCCATGTATCCTGAAATTCCCGACTCTTATCCATAGGACAGATATTCACTCCCAAACTTCACACCCATTTGATTTCTACGCTGGGAGGCAGCCTGACCTCTGCTCCACATGCCAGCCCCACTCCCCTCTCTCCCCAGGTCCCCACCCTGCCCACATGCCCCAGGGTGGCTCACTTTCTGGTCCCGGAGGCGCTCCCCGTGGATGACGTAGTGCCCCTGGCGGGCCCCCCCCTCGGGCCTGGCCCCTCGGACCCGACACACGCTCACCTGGCTGAGGCCCCCGCCCCCCACAGGCAGCCAGCCCCCACTGGAGTCATCTCGGGCCATCACCACAGCTCGGACCTGCACCATGTACCTGCAGGAGGAGGGGGGAAGGACAGGGACAACACAGTCATGAGCTTGAATCCTGCTCTCTCATGGAATGTTCCTCCAACCCTCACCTCCCCTCCAACTTCATTTCTCACGTCCAGGTCCACTGCGCCCTAAGCTAGCAATACCCACCTCAACCCCATGGCCACCCCTTTCCACCTCGGCTCCTTTCTTCCTCATGCCATCGCTTCTCTCCCACTCTATCTTCTCCATGTCTGCCCTTTCTCTGTCCCCACCTTTCCCCCATCTCTCCGTCCCCACCCCCATAGCCCTGGTGTTGTACTCCCCTCCCCCTCCTACTCATCCCTATCACCCCCTTCTCCTCCCTCAGCAGATACCCACAGCCCCACCCAGCGCTCCCCCTCACAGCTGGGTGCCTGCGCATATATATTTTCTCTGGGCCCATCAACTCAGCTCCCTTTCTCCCAGCCCTGCCTCCGCACCCTGTCGTCCAGGCCACAGGCTGGGTGAGAAACCCAGGCTCTTTCCACCCCCCCACCCCTTCCCGGATTTATGAATGAGACCGGATGCAAAGCTCACTGAGTCACCCAGCAACGGGAGATGGGCAGGGAACAGGGAGAGAACCAGAAATGGCCAGAAAGAGAGACTGAGAGGGAGATGGAGGCAGAGGAAGTCAGAAACGGGCGACCGAAGACACATCCAGAGAGCATTTCATTCACAAAAATCAAGGCTGCTCCCTCAGGCCCCAGCTGAGGGAAACCAAGGGGGAAAGATGGGGTTGGGGGAGATTGATCCTTCCTCCCTCTTCCCTTCCCGCCCCCCCAGCCCCAGCATCCTTCAGAACCATTTTACCCCGCCCCCCAGCTCAGGGGACGTAGCCCTCCGCCCAGTAATCGGGATCAGCGTCCAGCCACTCACTGCCACCCAGCACAGGGACCTTGGTGTCCCAACCTTAGGGACCCGGACGAGCTCTAGCCCCCTCCCCCACCTGCAGGCTGCTGGGTTTCCCCAGCCCTTCGGGAGGGGAAGGGGCGGCCGCAGCGCCCCTAGCCCCCTTTTCTCAATGGGATGGGATTTTGTGAATGAGCAGTCACGTGACGCTGCTTCCTTTGTCCGCCCGCCTCCCCCGACAACAGGTGAAGCAGGGAATGAGGGCAGGGGTCCCCCCCAGGGCCTAGCTGGAATAAGGCACTGGGATTTCAGGGTGTCCTACCCTCCCCACACATTCTGTGTTGCCCGGGGGGAGTGGTCCTCAGCGTTCCTCATGGTGAGGGTCCAGGACGGAATTTTGTGAATGAGGCATCCTTGGAGAAAGTCCAGACCCCCCAAATGAAGACCGGTACCCTGAATGGCTTTCACGCAGCTTGGGGGGTTCCCACTCTCTAGTCCTCCCAGCCGGGGCCTGAGGGGCGCCTGGGTGGGCAGAAGGCGCAGCGCGGTCCTGGCGGCCCCCTCATCGGGCTAGGCAGTCTGTTAGCCCCCGCCGCCTCGCCCCTCTTGGCACCTGCCTGCGAGGCTCCGGCCGGGCTCCAAGCGGCGGCGACGCGGCCTCCTCCTCCTCCTTTTCGTTCCGGCTCCCTCGCTGGCTCCAGCGGCGTTGGAGACGGGCACCGGGAGCCGGGGCGAGGGGGGAGGGAGGGGGAACCTGGAAGACGGGTGGGGGGGGAAGGGGCGGCTTGGGGGAGGGGTAAGAGCGAGGCGGGCTTACTTGCCCGCTGGGTCCTAGAGCCCGATACTAGTTCCAGAGAGCAGCCCCTCAACCCCCATTTTCTTAAGATCCAGAGGGAATCCCCCACTTCTCCACCCATCTGCGCCATTGGTCCCTAATGCTATGAGGAGGGGACAGGGGCAGGGACGGGGGCTGGTCTCAAGGTTCTAAAGAGGCGGTGGTCTACGCTGTGACTTCCAAATAGGAGGGGCTGAGTGCCTGGCAGAGTTCGATAAGGGGTGGGGCGAGAGGGGAGCCTTCATAAGGGGGTGGGGTTGGAGAGCCTGGGTATAAAGAGGTTTGGATGCTGAAGGCCAGGGCTAGTGCGTGCGTCACGGAAGGGGCGGGCCCACGGTGGATGGGCCTTCGGGGCACGCCGGGGGAAGGAGAAGGTCTTGGGAAGCGATGTAGCTGGGTCTTAAAAAGGCGGAGCCTAGAGGTAAATTGTTTTAGGGGCGGGGCAGATGAGAGGCCCAAAGGGGAGGAGCGACGCATCGGTGCTTGCATGGGCGGGGCCTTGGGAGGGAATGAGAGGGGAGGAGCATTCTAAAGGGAAGGGGCCAAGAACGACCCAAAGGGATGGGGCTAAGGAGAACGACCTAAAGGGGTGGAGTTTAGAACTAGAAAGACTGGGGGCGAGGAAGAAGACCTCCGAGTATTTCAAGGGAGACTCCGGTTCGTAAGGGGCCGGGCTCCCGTGGGCTCGCAGGAGGGCGGGGCCTCGAGCTCCCGGGGCGGAGCCTAGATCTCGGGGTCCGTCCTCGCTGTCGCGCCCACCTGCCTTCACCCGCACCCCCGTTCTTTTCGGTTATTTTCTGCTACGACCGTTCCCTGCCCTGTCCCGGGCCCAGGGGGCCGCGGTCTGAACTCTGGTCGGCTGGAGGACTCGGTGAGTGGCCCCCTCTGGGCGGAGGCGGGGCCAGGGCGGAGCTCGGGAACAGGGGTGGAGCTTGAGTGTGGATGCTTGCTAGTAGACAGACCTGGAGCGGGGAGAGGTTTAGGAGTGAGACCTGAGGATCTGCCGCTGCCTGGGAAGAGGGTGGGACCCAGATGATCCATAGAGGGGTGGGGAGTCGGAGAGTTAGAGATGACTGAGGGATCAGCGTGACCAGCCAAGGGGACAGGCATGAAACCTTAGTACGTAAAGGGGCTGGGGCTGAAGTATCTGCAGCAGTGTTGGGAACATGAGAAAGAAGGCGTGAGTGTCGAGGGTCGGGGAACAGGAGTGCGACCTAAGGACTTGGGCCTGAGAGGATCTTGGGCGGGGCCGGTGCAGATACATTAGACCAAGTACAGTCAGCCTCGTAGGGTCCCCACGGCCTTGGCAGGCTGACTGGCGTAAGTTTTTCTGACCAGTCTCCGAGCTCCGTCAGAAATGGGGAACATGCAGTCGGAGCCGTCCGCGGGCGGGGGCTCCCGAAAAGAGCAGGCCTCGGACCGCGTCCCCGACTCCCGCCGGACGTCCCTGGTGGAACCCGAGGTGACCTCCCAGGCCATGCGTCTGACTCGCGGGCTGGGCGTCTGGTTTCCTGGCAGCTCCGCACCCCGGGGACTCCTGGTACCCGGGGATTCCCAGGCCTCACCCTCGACCCTGCCCCTCACCTTAGAACGGCCCTCTCCAGTGATGCCCCCTCCTGAAGAGGCGGCCGGGGTCTCCGCACCATCCCTGGCCCCCGCGGGGACCCCGTTGCCCGGCCCGTCTAAGTGGCAAAAGCCCGCGGGCACTCCAGCGGCCCGGATCCGCGGCCTGCTGGAGGCAAGCCATCGCGGCCAGGGCGACCCTCCGAGCCTCCGCTCGCTGCCGCCGAAGCCGCCACCGCCACCACCACCACCCCGGCAACTCTCCGTGAAGGACACTGTCCCGAGGGCACCATCCCAATCTCCACCTTCCATGGAGCTGTGGAAGCCGCCACCACCATTACCTTCCGAATGGCAGCCCGCAGACCGTAGAATCACTCCTGCTCTGGCCACACCCACCTCGACCCCCACAGAAAGCCAGGCTAGGCCGGGCAGCCAGGGCCAGACGGCCGGCAGGGCTCGCGGAGGGGCGCCTC
Source organism: Alouatta palliata (assembly GCA_004027835.1). Classification (NCBI taxonomy): domain Eukaryota; kingdom Metazoa; phylum Chordata; class Mammalia; order Primates; family Atelidae; genus Alouatta; species Alouatta palliata. The sequence goes on along the minus strand of PVKV010025991.1, from coordinate 12,711 downwards.
CCCAAGCGGGCGACGGTGAAATGGCCCGGCCTGCGGCTTCCGATTCCAGCCTAAGCCTGCTGTGCAAAGTCACCTTCAAGTCGGGGCCCTCTTTAGCCCCTCCGGCAGCTTCGAGTTCCTTAGCAGCCAAAGCTTCGCTCGGGGGCGGCGGGGGCGGCGGGGGCGGCGGGGGCGGCGGGGGCGGCGGAGGCGGCGGCCTCTTTGCTGCCTCAGGTGCCATCTCTTACGCTGAAGTGCTGAAGCAAGGGCCCCTGCCTCCTGGAGCCGCTCGCCCCTTGGGAGAGCTTCCGCGAGGGGCACAGGAAGCCGAGGGAGGTGATGGAGACGGCGAAGGGTGCTCTGGTCCTCCCTCGGCGCCTGCGTCCCAAGCCCGGGCCCTACCGCCGCCACCCTACACCACCTTGCCAGGCTCGAAGCCCAAATTCGACTGGGTGAACGCTCCCGACGGCCCTGAAAGCCACTTCCGCTTCAGCGGGGCTGGCGGAGGCGTCGGGGCGCCGCGACGACGCGCGGCCGCACTCTCTGGGCCCAGGGGCTCCTCTCCGCCACCACCAGGGCAGATGCACTCAGCTCCCGAGCCCCGGAGGCCGGCACCTGCCCTGCTGGCGCCGCCTATGTTCGTCTTCCCGGCACCCACCAATGGCGAGCCCGTGCGCCCAGGGCCTCCGGGCCTGCAGGAGTCACCACTAATGCCGCCGCCCACGCCACCGCCCGCGCTGCCGCCCAAACCGCCGCCCGCGTCGCCGCCGCCCGCACCGCAGCCACCTGCGCTCCAGCCAACGCCGCTGCCGGTGGCTCCTTCACCCACCCCAGGTCCGGGCCACGCGGAGTCAGCCCTGGCTCCCACCCCAGGCTCGGGCCACGCAGAGTCAGCCCTGGCTCCCACCCCAGCTCCTGCTCTGCCCCTAGCTTTAGGCGCCGACCAGACTCTGGCCCCGGACCCAGCCCCATCCCTGGCTCCAGCTCCCACCATGGCTGAGCCCTCGCTGCCCGCGGCTGCGCCCAAGTCCCGCACGCGCAGGAACAAGGGTTCCCGTGCAGCCCGGGGCACGACCCGTGAGGATGGCTTGCCTGGAGATGGTCCTCGCGAACGAGCTACAGCTACTGTGCCTGACAGCGGCGGTGGAGGGGGTGGTGGCAGCGGGGCCTCTCAGGCTGGGGCAGCTAACACCGGCGCTGCGCGCCGCTGGCCGCCCTTCCAGGTGCTTAACTCCTGTCCCTGCAAGTGTTACTGCCGCCACCAGCCACGCCATCGCCGCCTGCCACGCAACGTCTCTGCCTGGTAAGAGAGGAGAATGGGACAGAGGGGATACCCCTCGAAGTACCGAACCCCGGACTCCTGGATAGAGTCCTACTCAGCCCTTTGGCTTCCTGACCCTAGAATGACCCATGGCCTTCCTCTCCGCTACATTTCAAACCTAGCTGAGCTCCCACTCTGCAGGACCAAGAGGACCCTTGATCCCATGCTGACCTTTGACGGGAAAGGGGACATCTTGACCCTCCTGTACCTCTTGAGCCATCAGAGAGGGAGGAGGCTGGTCCCAGCTGGCCTGACACTATACACTGCCTTGACCCTATCCCTGAGGGTACCAAGGAGGACCATGTCCCAAGCCATTCATGGATGGGGGTGAGGAGATGACTGTCTTCCTGGGACCAGAAGCGGGTAGATGCAGCCCTCAACTTTACTACGCACAGGGGCAGCCCTGAACTCCTGACCCCTCTAGCCTCTGGCAACTTCTCCTGACTGCGGGACTCAGGCTTTAGCCACCAGAGGGCACTGATGTCCCTCCCAGCCCTTGTGCTGAAGAGGCTCCTGAGTGCCACATCCAGGGGGGACACTGCAACCTCTAGCCACCCCCTACCCACACTGAATCACCAGATCTGGCCACTGGGGTCTGATCCTGGCTCCTGGGGATGCTGAATCACTAATACCGCTCTGGACCTCTTCAGGCTTAGCTGGGACACTCACCAGCCCTCAGCTCCCTTTCCTATGAAGTGGACACAGCCCTGCCCTAAACTGCTTTTGGGATATTCCAATATGGCTTTCAGAAGCTTCCATATTCATATGGGGACAGGGAGGCCCTAGAAGGGGTAGGGACCTGGTCACATTGCCTGGCTTTGCTCTCTACCCTCCTGCCTAGGCTGAGCACACCCACCAACCACCTGAGCGAGCCTCCCTGGGTTGCCACCATCAAGCTGGCCGGCTCCTTGGTGGCTGGGCTGGAGCACTATGACCTGCAGACCACCCATTCCAACTGAGTATAGTTGGGCTAATGACCTCCACCTTCCTCTCCATGCCAATAAAATAACCAATCCAGATGCCAGAAGCTTGTCAATCACTCGCCAAGGGTTAGAGGGACAGGGTGCAGCAGGGTCACCATTAAAGCACACCTTGGAAACAATCAGGAGGCCAGACCAGAGCAGCAGCAACTGAGGTTCCATTCACCCAGCACCCAGACTGATGGGCCCAGGGCGGGATCTCATTCCCCTTCATCCATAAGCCCCGATTCTGAGCTGACCTGGTACCAAGCTCAGAGGCTCAGCACAAACCATTTGGCAAAGGAGTGATCATTCCCATTTTACAGTTGGGAAAATTGACTCTGGAAGACTTGACATTTCCACATCCCACAAGGGATTCAGCCAGATTGGGACCCCATGCCTGGAACACTTCCCCAAGAATTTCAAGGCAGGAAACCTAGGCTGGTGGGTGTGCAAGGAGGTCCTCAATCACTGCACTGGCTCAGGGAAGGTGGGACCCATGACAAGCCCACACCGGGGCCCACACCTTTTGTTCCACAAAGGGCTCAAACTGGCAGCCCACAGATGGGTTCCATTTCACATGTCATTCAAAAAATTGTTTAATTCATTGCCAACATTTTTTTCTTTTTAATGGGATACTTTACCCCTTTTGTTGAAAAACTCCAGTACCCTGGCCCAGCATTCCTGTGTGTCCACAGCTGGCTAGAACAATCCCCCTACCTGGGGCCATGCCCTCCTGCAGGCCACGGTGCTGCTGGGCCCCACAGTGGGCATCTGCGTTTGAGACCCTAAGCAATGGCCACCAGAGGCTGCCCAGTTGGAGGGTGTTATCTCCAACCTCTGAGCGTCCCAAAACTTCCAAGTTCTTCAGAGATAAGAACCTGTCTCTCCACCATCCCAACTGGGGAGACAAGGGCCTGGAAGAGAGAATGTCAATCCACCTTTATTGGAGGAAACCCTGTGCTGTAACTGTTTTAAATAACTCGTGCCCTGCCCCACCCGGTGCCCAGTGGGCTCAGACGATCATCTCCAGCTGCCGGGCATACTCGATGACCTGTTTGGCCAGTTCCGTGGAGGGAATGGTGGTGTCTTCTGGCTTCTGCTGCTGGCTGGCAAAACTGTAGTAGTTGTTGGGGCCCAGGACCCACCCTCGCTGCAGGAAGGGAGGGATTAGAGATGGGTGGGGTGATCACAAACGCTCCATCTCCACCCTATGGAGCCAGCACTTGCCCATGTGTGCCATGCTCCCTCTTCTCACCAAACCTACTCTACCCCAACGACTCTTCGCAAGTAACTTCCCCTCTCTGTGCCTCAGTTTCTCTGTGTTGAGACTGGGACCCTAATTACATACCTCTCTGGGTCGACTGTGAGGATTCAGTGAATCAACACCTTTAAAGTGCTGAGAATAGTGTTTGGCCAGAGTGATCTATCAGTATCAGCTGTCACTATCACTCAAATTCAATTTCACCTTTTTGTTTTTTTCCCAGACAGTTTCACTCTTGTTGCCCAGGCTAGAGTGCAATGGCATCATCTCAGCTCACTGCAACCTCTGCCTCTTGGGTTCATGCGATTCTTCTGCCTCAGCCTCCCAAGTAGCTGGGATTATAGGCACCCGCCACCACGTCCGGTTGTTTTTATATTTTTTAGTAGGGTTAGGGTTTCTCCATGTTGGCCAGGCTGGTCTCGAACTCCTGACCTCAGATGATCCTCCCAGCTAGGCCTCCCAAAGTGAGCTGAGGTGAGAGGATCGACCTTAGTGGATGTGAGCCACCGTGCCCAGCCCAATTTTACCTTCCATAGCCTGGTTCTGGCCCTCCTCCTGCAACACCAAGCATTGTTCATGCTCAAATGCCTGAGACTAAATGAAGCAAAGTTTTGCAGAAAAAGCTGCCACCTCTAAGAAATTTTCATAAAGACAGCAGCCAACATGTGTGCAGCGCCCACCTCCAGCTGGTGTCAGGTGCTAAGCTCATCCCATGTATTAAGCTCTAGCCTCATTCTGAGGATAGAGAAACTGATGCTCAGAGAGCTTTGGCAGCTTGCCTAGAGTCAAACAGTTAAACCTGGGCAGTCTTGTTCCAGTGTCCCTCTAGGCTACCCCACAGTTGTGACTGCACCCCTTGGTCCCGCGGCCCCTTGCCCTACACCCCAGCCACCTTCTTGGCGTAGTCTGTCATCTTTTTGGGTGTGTTGAAGAAGAGGATCCGTGTGGCCTCAGTGAAAAGGATTTTCTCGTAGGCCTTCTCGATGCACCCAGCAATCTCATCCCTGGGGGAAGACGAGAAGCTCCTCATTACTGAGCATTGACAACCTCCCAGGCCCTGTCCCCCCAGACCTGCCCCATGTCAGCTCTGACCCTGGAGTTCAGCACTGATGGCAGGAATATGCGAAGGGCCCTGTTCCATTCATCAAGGCTCGGAGGGGGAGAAACTTGACCAGACTCGCAAAGCAAGCAAGGGCTACAGGGCATCCCCACCGAGATTTCTGACTCCTGGGCCCACGCTCTGAATCCCACTCCCAGCCACAGGATTTCAGGTCTGAAACCCAGCTTGGGATTCACATAAGGGCATCTCTTCACATAACACTCTATACCAGGGTACTGTACCCCACTTCATAGATCTTGAGGGGGTTCCTTGCACCCATCAAGAGGCGCCATGAACAAAACTGAAGTAGAAAAAGAGCGAGGCATGAAGTCACTGTAATGGGGAGGGGTTAGCTCTGGGGAAAGGTCAGTGATCGGGAGGAGTGCCTCCCACATCTCTTCGGCCATGCGGTGGGTAGTGGGTACTGGCTTACCACTCCTCACTTGAGTGTCTCTGGGCTTGCCTTTGCCACCTAAAGAATGGAAACTCATTCCAATCTGGTGCTCTGCCCAAGTGAACCAGCTTGGCCACCACTTCGATACCCTTTTACTCCTCATGGGATTTGTATATCACATCCGCCTGCCCATGTGATGTCGCTTGTGCACATAGCAACCCAAGGGGCGGCTGGGATTTGGTGACCCCATTCTAGAGAAGGGGAAACTGAGGGTTCCACAGTTTTGGTGACCTGAGGCGAAGTCTCATGACTCACTGGATGGGCATCTGGGATGGAAGACGGGCTGAGACAGGCAGCACAGTCCATGCCTGCTGAATCAAGCCCGTGCTCGGGCTGGACACACGCGGCCACACATCTCAGCATCCAAGGGTGGTGAGTGAGATGAGGGCTATCATCCACAATCCCACGCCCAGGCCCAATTCACTGAAAAGGAGTCCTGAGGTGCTAGGAACATGAGAAACACGCTAGCCTACCCAGACAACCAGTGGCTGGAATGAGATTCGGACGCGGAGCTGTCTGACTCAAGCCCAAGTTCCTTCCAAACCCTATGGGGCCTGGGCCTGCCACGCACCTGATAGTGTCCAGCAGGATGTCAATGAAGAAGGTGTAGCTCTCGGCGGGGATGTTTCCCTTGGCCAGGAACACCTTGTTGTAGCTGCCCTCCATCAGGTACTGCAGAGGCCGGGAAGGGGAAGACGAGAGTGAAGAGGAGGCTGCATGGGGCCTACCTGTGTGGGCCTCATCACACTCCCAGTGCCCCTGTAAGCCCTACGCTGCTAGAACACCCTTTACCACAGAGCCACACCCCTTCCCTGGATACTCCCTCTTCCAGAAAGCCCTTGCTGGTTTATACACACACACACTCACACTCTCTCTCTCCCCCTCCTGCCTCCCTCCCTCCTTTCCTTGCTTCCCCCAAGCCTGCTCTGGGGTGACATCTCATTATCTCATCTACTTCCAATTATCCATCTATTCTCCAGGAGAGAGACAGGGCTGGCTCCACTCCAGGCTCATCCCCGTACACCTGTGCCCAAACTGTGCTGCCCGCCCTAACTGCCCTCTCTCCCACCCTCTCCCCCACTGACCAAATCCTCCCATAAGACGTCAACTTCAGGAACAACTTCCTAACCTTATGTCTAAGGCTTTGCCCTGGCCCTGCCCACTTTGTTCCGAAAACACTGTCTTCTTGGCTGTCCCTCGACAGACATAGTGCTGCCTCAGGACACCTGGACTGGCTGGTCCCTCTGCCTGGCTGTCCACAGGGTTCAGTTCCTCACCCTTTTGTTTTTTAAAAAAACATTTGTTTTTACTTATTTTTTTTAATAGAGATAGAATCTCACTGTCACCCAGGCTGGAATACAGTGGTGTGATCACAGCTCACTGCAGCCTTGAACTCCTGGGCTCAAGTGGTCCTCCTGCTTCAGCATCCCAAAGTGCTGGGATTACAGGCGTTAGCCAGTTCCTCACCCTTTTCAAGTCTTTCTCCAATTTCACCTTTTCAGTGAGGCCTTCTGACTCCCTGAGTAAATGTCACCCCTGCCCCTACCTCTCCACCCTCCTTCCTTCTCCCCACAGCACTCAGCATCTGACAGACCGTGCAGGCCACTCGCTCTTTGGGCTTACTATCTGCTTCCACCCTCAGTGTCACCACCACAAGATCATGGATTTCATCTGCTTGGCTCACTGCACAGTCTGACAACCTACCACAGCACCAGGCACACAGCGGGACTCACTATTTGCTGAGCAAACAAGAAGATGAGTCCGTGGGTGGAAAGATGGGTGAACCCTGGCCACCCCTTCAGGAAAGCCCTCCTAAGGCCATCCCTGCACCAGCCCCTCTGGCCAGGCCCTCCCCTGCCCCTTGCTGTCTCACTTGCTCCAGGGACACAGGGTGCTTGATGTAGACATTGGTCTGGATGTCCTTGGCAGGCAGCCGTTCCAACTCCGTGTGGAACTCAGCCACCCGGTTCTGGGACAGCAGGAAGAGGAGGTTGAGGCCCAAGAGCTGGTGCATGTAGGCTGACTCGGGGAGCTGCTCCCTGTGGACCAGGGAAGGAGGATTTAGAGGCCTAGCAAGCCCTCTACCCCAGGCTTCAGGCATCCTCACCACTGCCCCAGGCATCTCCCTGAAGAGGTATCAAGTCTTGGGTTTTCATATGAGGAAACTGTGGCCCAAAGATGCATGAATAATTCACTTATAAGTCATATTGAGCCGGGCGCGGTGGCTCACGCCTGTAATCCCAGCACTTTGGGAGGCCGAGGCGGGTGGATCATGAGGTCAAGAGATCGAGACCATCCTGGTCAACATGGTGAAACCCCATCTCTACTAAAAATATAAAAATTAGCCGGGCATGGTGGCATGTGCCTGTAGTCCCAGCTACTCGGGAGGCTGAGGCAGGAGAATTGCTTGAACCCAGGAGGCGGAGGTTGCGGTGAGCCGAGATCGCGCCATTGCACTCCAGCCTGGGTAACAAGAGCGAAACTCCGTCTCAAAAAATAAATAAATAAATAAAAAATAAAATAAAAATAAAAATAAAAAAATAAGTCATATTGACCCACGCGAGTGACCTCACTTCAGTGAAATGACAGCCTCAGTTTCCCAAAGTGTAAACTGCGTATCACCACAGTATCTTTTTTTTTTTTTGAGATGGAGTCTTGCTCTGTTGCCCAGGCTGAAGTGAGTGGTGCAATCTTGGCTCACCTCCCCCTCCTGGGTTCAAGTGATTCTCCTGCCTCAGCCTCCCAAGTAGCTGGGACTACAGACGTGCACCACGACGCCCAGCTAATATTTTGTATTTTTTTTTTTTTTAAAGAGATGGGGTCTCGCTATGTTGCCCAGGCTGGAGTGCAGTGGCTATTCACAGGCGCGATCCCACTACTGATCAGCACGGGAGTTTTGACCTGCTCCATTTCCAACCTGGGCCGGTTCACCCCTCCTTAGGCTACCTGATGGTCCCCTACTACCAGGAGGTCACCATATTGATGCCGAACTTAGTGTGGACACCCGATCGGCATGGCGCTCTACAGCCCAGAACTCCTGGGCTCAAGTGATCCTCCAGCCTCAGCCTTCTGTGTAGCTGGGACTATAGGCACGCACCACTGTGCCTGGCATATTTTGTATTCTTTAGTAAAGACAGGGTTTCACTGTGTTAGCCAGGATGGCTCAATCTCCTGACCTCATGATCCGCCTGCCTTGGCCTCCCAAAGTGCCAATTAAATTTGGCACCTTAAATTTAATTTAAAGTGTGAGCCACCGTGCCCAGCCTTTTTAAAATTCTGAGACAGGGTCTTGCTCTGCCATCCAGGTTCACTACAGCCTCAACTTCCCATGCTCAAGCCGTCCTCCCACCTCAGACTCCCAAGTAGCTGGGACTACAGGTGCACATCACCATGCCCAGGTAAGTTTTTTGGATTTTTTTTTTTTTTTTGTAGTGACAGGATTTTGCCATATTGCCCAGGCACGTCTGGAACTCTGGGGCTCAAGCAATTCTCCTGTGTCAGCCTCCCAAACTGCTGGGCTGACAGGCATGTGCCATCATGCCCGGCCTCACAGTATCCATTTTGTAGAGATGGGTTGAATGAACAAGTGTTAAGTGAATTAAATGATTCAACCCAGGTAAAGTGATTAAAACAATACCTGGCCCAAATAAACACGAAATAATAACTATAATTGTATTAAGAGTCACTGGAGTCAGGTATAATGGCTCAACACCTGTAATTCCAACACTCTGGGAGGCCAAGGCAGGAGGATCTCTTGTAGCCAGGAGTTTGAGACCAGCCTGGACAAAAAACAAGACCTATCTCAACAAAAAATTAAAATAAAAGAGCCAGGAGTGGTGGTGTGCACCTGTAGCCCTAGCTACTTGAGAGGCTAAAGCCAGGAGTATCACTTGAGCCCAGGAGGTCAAGGCTGTGGTGAGCCATGACTGCACCACTGCATTCCAACCTGAGCAACAGAGCAAGACCCTGTCTCCAAAAATAAATAAATACATAAATAAAAGAATCACCACTCCTTACTTACTCAGGAAACTGAGAGAGGTAAAGTCATTTTCTCAAGCCCTCATCATCAGGAAGTGGCTGAGTTTCAAAGCCAGGTTTGTCTAATGTCATATTCCCAACTGCTCATCTGTGCAGGTATCATTCAGTTTTATATTCAACACATATCCAGTGAGCCCCTCCTCTGGGCCTGGCCCTGTGGTAGGCAGTGCTAGGACATAGCAGTAACCAAGACAATTTCAGGCTCTGCCTTTAGAAAGCTCACGGTCCAGTGAAAAAGCTGGGGTGGGCAGGCACAGGCAGAGGGCTCAGAGCTGGAACCGCACTGGCAGCCACAGGAAAGAACTTGGCCTTGTGCCTGAGGACCATGGAGAGCCATGGCAGGTTCTGAGCAGGGTATGGACAGTGTCAAATTTTAGTGTCACACAATCCTACTGGATGCCATGGGGGTCCGAGTCAGAGGGGCAAGGCTGGGGGCCAGGGCAAGTGGAAGGCGATGGCAGCCCCGCTGGGCAGAGGGAAGGCAGTGTGGGATGGGCAGGGGGAGGCTGACTCGATCCTACGAGACTGGATCACACAAGCAAAGTCTCAGGACCTCCAAGCCAACCCCCAACCCTGCAGCCACTGAGGACAAAACTAAGCCAGGAGGAGTTCCCAGGTGAAGGAAGAGGACCCAAGTGGCCGGAGCTCCAGAGATAAAGGAGCCGCCATGCAACCACCCCCCAGTCGGGGGCAGGGCCCATCCTCACTTGTAATCAAAGTAGTAGCATTTGAGCTGGGCCATGTAGCGCTCGAAGGAGGGGATGTCCTTGCGGAGGATGCTCCACTGGGCCCCGATCTCCAGTATGTCCCCTGTGGGTGACAGAGTGAGCTCTCAGGAGGTGACTGAGGTCCCTTCCCCAGCCACCACCGCTACCATTCCTGCCATGACCCCCAGCTCATCACCGCCCACCGACCGCAGTGACACTCACGGGCCAAAATGAGCTGCTGTTTGGTCAGCTTGGTCCCTGTGGTTGGCAAGAAGTTGAGCTCCAGAAGGACTAGCTGATGGGGAGGGGATGGGGGGGAAGAAAGAAAAGATGGGAATTCAAATACAGATTACTTACCTGCTCTATGCTTTGGTCTTCCCACCTGGAAAATGGAGCTAACCATCATCCTGACTCATGAGGAGTCCTTCCTCATAAAGCACTCAGAACAGGGCCTGAGCACACAACGCATGCCCATTTAAGATTACATCACATTACAATTATTAATAGCCCCACTAGGTAAACAAGGCGGGCACTCAATGCCTGACCCAGTGGAAAAATGCTGCAGGGGGAACCAGCACATTCAATTCTTGGCGGATCTTCCCCACGCTCTACTGGGGAAGGGGTAGCTGGGCTATCCCCAAAATCTATATTCGGGAGGTGGAGGTCCAAATCTCCCCTCGCAGTTCAGCCCATACATCATTCCTTAGTAGACTCAGCAGCTTGCTCCAAACCACTGCATTTACACTCCCTTCCAAAACGCGCTTGGTCTCAAGCACTCTGAGCCTCATATTCTTGTTCTCTACCTGTAAGAGTTTCTTCTAGGCTCAGTCCTGCCTTCACAACTAGGCTGTCCCCTCTCCCCAGAGACGCGACCTGAAGCCCCAGATCTCTCACAGCCTAACCCAGCCTGGTCTTAACCACACATCCCCTACACAGCCACCTTTTCAGCCTCATTCTTTTATTACTCTGGTTAGTCCTCATTTCCCACTTGGTCTTGCCTGGAATCCGCCATCAAGAAAAGGCTGAACCTCAATCCTGCCACTCCGACCAGGTAAGCCTCTGAGCACCAAAAATTTAACCCCTCACTCAGTTCTGCCATCACGAGTCTTTCCATCATTCCCCCACCATCCCCGCGTGGGTCCATTCCAGTCATCTCTCACTTAAAAAAAATTGCAGAGAGAGAGTCTGGCTTTGTTGTTCAGGCTGATTTGAACTCCTGGCCTCGGCCTCCCAAAGGGCTGCGATTACAGGCGTGAGTCACCGCACCCTATCCCTCTCTCGCTTCTTGATCCCCTCCGGGCCCGCACCTTGGCTGTTCCAAATCTTTCGCCCCATCGGATCCTCTAGTCCGCCTCAGTCTCGCAGGCAGCGAGGTGTCTTCCGTGGCCCGGGACTTGTTTGGGTCCAGACACCTCGTAGCGCCCCCCACGCCCGCAACACTCGGTTTCCTGGGCCTGCCGACCTTACCTTGAGCCGGCCCAGCTCTTCCCCGCACTTGCTAAGATTGGGGCTTTTACGGTTCCACTCGCCCTTGAGTTGCTCGTACATGCCGGCCGCAGCCTGCAGGACAGCGCCGGAAGGCGCCGCAGCCCCGGAGCTCGAGAAACCGGCCGCCCCGTTCACCGCCGCGGCCGCCATCTTGCGTGATGCGGCAAACCCACCGCCTGATTTACGGCAGCGCCGCCTACAAACGCTCGCCCTGCGGAAGTGGGGCCGAGAGGTGGAGCCCAAGGCCCGGGGCGGGGCTACAACCTGCCTCCGCCCGCCCCGGGTAGCCCACTGTCGCTCTCGAGGTGGCGCCCTCGGAGCCCTGCCCTTAATGAACATGTCAGTTGGAGCTCCACCTGTGTCGTCACTCAAGATGGTGACCGGAAGTAGGGTTTTGCCCTAACTGAAAATGACAGCTGTCTCAACGCCGTGCACTCCGCCCCCGCAAAACTCACGGTTCCAGTAATAAATATGGCTGCCCTGGCTTCACTCAGTGTTCGGGACGCTACGTAACTGTCCTGGAGGTTCCTCTTTAGGGCAGCTTCTCCAAGCCAAGAGGTGGCAATCTCGTGCCATTTGGAAAGAGGTGTTAATTCTCATTTTATACACAGGCTTTGAGAGGCTGGGTAACCTTCCAAAGGACTAACAGCTAGAATGTGTACCTGGGCCTCTCCCGTCTCTTTCTCAAAGCATCCTTCCACGTTTTTTTCCCCAAGCTTATACAAATATGAACGAACTCATCCAGTTCTATAGCTTTAAATATACGTTCCGGGCACGGTGGCTCATGCCTGTAATCCCAGCACTTTGGGAAGTCGAGGCGGGCAGATCACACGGTCAAGAGATCGAGACCATACTGGCAAACATGGTGAAACCCCGTCTCTACTAAAATTACAAAAATTAGCTGGGCGCGGTGGTGGACACCTGTAGTCGCAGCTACTCGGGAGGCTGAGGTAGGAGAATCGCTTGAACCCAGGAGGTGGAGGTTGCAGTGAGACAAGATCGAGCCCTGCACTCCAGCCTGGCAACAGAGCAAGACTCCATCTCAAGAAAAAAAAAAAAAGAAAAAGTCATAAATAAGTGGAGGATTTAAGATGGAGTTTAGCCCTTGTCGCCCAGGCTGGAGTGCAATGGCGCGATCTCGGCTCACAGCATCCAGAGTTCAAGCGATTCTCCTGCCTCGGCCTCCCAAGTAGCTGGGATTACAGGCATGGGCCACCACGCCTAGCTACTTTTTGTATTTTTAGTAGAGACGAGGTTTCACCGTGGTGGTCAGGCTGGTCTAGAACTCCTGAACTCAGGTGATCCACCTGCCTCGGCCTCCCAAAGTGCTGGGATTACAGGCGTGAGCCACCTTGCCTAGCCAGGATTCACAACTTCTTTTTTTTTTTTTTTTTTGAGACGG
>PVKV010025990.1:0-28790 GCA_004027835.1 Alouatta palliata | reverse complement strand
TTTGGGAGGCCGAGGCGGGTGGATCACGAGGTCAAGAGATCGAGACCATCCTGGTCAACATGGTGAAACCCCGTCTCTACTAAAAATACAAAAATTAGCTGGGCGTGGTGGCACATGCCTGTAGTCCCAGCTACTTGGGAGGCTGAGGCAGGAGAATTGCTTGAACCCAGGAGGCGGAGGTTGCGGTGAGCCGAGATCGTGCCATTGCACTCCAGCCTGAGTAACAAAAGTGAAACTCCGTCTCCAAAAAAAAAAAAAAAAAAGAGATGGAGCCAGGGGCCGGTGTGGCACTGAGGATGGTGCCTGTGCAGGATAGTCAAAGCCCTGGCTCTGAGCCATCTGCTGTCTCTCACCATTTGGGGATTGTTCATGGCCAAGCAGGCTGAGAGGAGCCAGCCTCAGGAAGTGGACCCTTCCTATTGGCAGAGAGGGCCTGGGGGACCTGAATTGGCCTTGGGGACCCGGGACAAGGGCGGGAGATTCTGGTCACAGCCTGTATGCCCTGGTCAGTTGGCCCAAGGTGCAGGTGTCCCAGGGCATGGAGGTGTGTGTAGGGAATCTGGGTGACTCAGCCTGAGATTTGGGGAGTCCTGTCTCCCAGGCCACGGGAAGCCAGACCCTGGATGCTGGGGAGCCAGGGAGCCCCTAAGACTGACAGCTCTGAACAGGAACCAAGGTGAGCTTGCAGGGCAGGCCCTCTGGGATCTGGAGGAAACTGGTTAGGTGGGACAGGCATTCGTCAGGGCCCCCCTCACAGCCAGCCTGCCCTTGTTTTATTTCATAAAATGGCACCGAAGTGGCTGAAATGTCCTGCATGGAAGGCGTGCGACCTTGGGAAACAGAGTCGCTGTACCTGTACCAGGCCACTGCAGGGTGGGCATTACTGCTTAGTGCCCTCCTCCCTCACTCTGCCTCCCTGGATGCTCGGGATGGCCCTGTAAACCTTGTTCATAGGGGTCCCTCGTTTCCGGGGCACCTCGTCTGAGCACTGAGTGGGGGACACAGCTCTTGGCTGGGAGGCAGGAGACTGAGCATTGCCTTCAAGCCGTCCCCACACGTGTGACCTCAGTCTGCATTCTGCTCTTTCGTGGGTGTCAGTTGTCCTGTCCATTAAATGGGATGATGTTTGTTCCAGCCAGCACACTGGATGACTAAATGAGGGAACAGGTGAGAAGCTGCGCTGGAAAAAGGAACCATTCAGCTGCAGGACATCCTGGTGCAGTTCCCTGGGGGGCTAATGGGGTTTGGTTGCCCACCTGGGCTGTGTTTCTTTGTGGCGCCAGCAGGTGGCAGCATCGCCCTTGCATGTGCCTGCTCCACTCCCGGCCTCTCCCAGACACGCAGCGTGTAGGGCAGGGGACGGTTCTTCACTCAATTCAATTCCCATCTCCTGGGGCAGAGGCCAGGGGAAGGAGGGATCTGAAACTTCCTGGATGGGAAGGGCCCGGAAAAAGAGTGAAAACCTCATTCCTCCCCTCAAAAAAACACAGATAAACCAGGAGGGAGGGACCTGGTGCGTTAGCCCACGGGCGCTGATATAATCGCTTGGGCTGAAGGGGGGACCTTGCCCTCTCTGCCATAATGGTGTCCCCCACCACCTGGAGGAGGGAGCTGGGGATCCAGAAGGCTTGGGTCCTTTTCTTTGGTTGGAAAAGTCAGCCGGCATTGCAGTGGGGCAGTGGTGGCTCCTCTATTTTTGTGTGCGCAACAGCGTTGAAAACTTACTTCACTCTGTAATTTATTTGTGCGGAAAACAAGTAATTTTCTTATTTATGGGTCTGTAATGAATCTGGCCTTTCTTCCAACCTCTGCCTGATGATAAGTATGAAAAATAATGAAATTTTCAACTTGATATAAACATCCTGGGGCCGGAGTGATTAACTGGCCTTGTTAAGTGATTTTGTTCATTTCTCTTGGATAAAATGCTTAGTTCTCAGACTGCTTTCCCTGGCTTTCCCCACTGTGGTGCAGTTGGGATATTGCAGACAGACAAGGGCAGCTTGTGAGGCATCTGGCAGGAGGCAAGAGTTGGGATCCTGGGGTGTTGGTGTCCTCTGGACCCAGCAATGTCCCCTCTCCCTCCTGGCCACTGATCATAGTAGAAGCTGAGTTTATGAACCTCATGGTCCAGTTCCTCCTGGTCTGGCTAGAACCCCTCTGGCGCCCCCTGCTGACCAGCCCTCCTGCACCTGGTCCCTCCTCCCCACGGACTCTCCTATCTGAGCCACGTGGCCCCAGCAAGGCTGCTGGCTCACAGGAATGGAAGTTGACTTTGAAAGCTGAACTCCAGTGGTGCCTCTCCCTTACCGGGGAGCCCTGTTGGGCTGGAGGCAGAGGCCGGATTGGTTTGCAGCTGCCTGGGATGCCACTTCTTCCCAGAGTTCCAATGTGAGTCCGGGACAAAGGCTTCTCTCTCTCGAGGAGGAGGAGCGAGTGGGCCAGTGCTTGGCTCCACTTGTTTGCTTTCCTTCTAATCCCTTTCATAATTCCCCTGGGCAGGAAGGAGGGGACCGACACTCTTCCTCTTCTTGCTCACTCATCCATTACATAAACTCCAGGACCACACCCAAGGAGAACGATGAGGGAATCCAGGAAACACGCTCTCAGGAGAATAGCCTGCTTTAGAAGACTTTTGATCTGCAGCGTAATCCTGTTTTGCATGTCAAATGCCAAACATGACCACATTTTTTTCTTTTGTGCATTCTGTCTGTATCAAACGTTAATCCTGGTCTCTTTCTAAGCAGAGATGCATGCCTCAGGCCAATGAAGGTGACGATTATGTACCTCTCAAGGCAAAAGAGAAAAGCACTGCACTCCAGTCTGGGAAGCAGAAATAAAACAAATTTTTTTTTTAGTTTTTTTTTTTTTTTTAAGAGACAGGGTCTCCTTCTGTTGCCTAGGCTGGAGTGCCATGGTGTGATCATAGCTCACTGTAACCTTGAACACCTGGACTCAAGCGATCCTCCTATCTCAGCCTCTGAGTAGCTGGGACTGCAGGTGTGTGCCACCACACCTGGTTAATTTTTCTTTCTTTTTTTTTTTTTTTTTTATAGATAAGGTCTTGCTGTGTTGCCCAGGCTGATCTTGAACCCCTGAGCTCAAGCAATCCTCTTGCCTCAGCCTCCCAAAGTGCTGGGATTACAGTCGTGAACCATCGTGCCTGTCCCCAAAATTTTTAAATATCATCCTTTTAAGCTTCAAATGTTACCAGTATTGGATAATGCAACCAAAGGAAGCATAAAACATAAAACATGGGGGGTTTATCCACAAGGAGAATTCACTATCTTAATGATGTTAGACTCTGTCCTCCCAGGGAGGATACACCATGAGTCAGAAGTAGAGGCCACTCAGCAAAAAAAAAAAAACCAAAAAACAAAACAAAACAAAAGTCACACTCCTGTGAAAAGATAGCCTGGCCCTGTAGGAACCCCTGCAGAGCTCAGGACTCTCAGAAGGAAGCTCCTTAGCCTGGGCCAAGGCAAGACCAAGTCATAGGATGAAAGAAAGGCTGTGATTGGTGGGCTCTCGTCCAGGCTCCTCATTTGTTCTTTCCTACTGGAGGAAATGTGACATGGGAAATTCAAGCCAATAGGGAGCCTGAGGAAGGGGCTGGTGGTGGGCGTCATTCACTGCCTTCTGTCATATGGCTCCCTCAGGAAGGGGGTCTCATTGGGCAGGGCTGAGGCAGATGGCCACACTTACAGGTACTCAGTGGCACATGTGGCTGGATGTGGGGGTGGGGTGAATAACCATACCTACCTCATGCAGTTGTTGCAAGGATGAAATTAGTTAATCCTTTTTTTGATGAAGTCTTGCTGTCACCCATGCTGGAGCGCAGTGTCACAATCTCAGCTCACTGCAACTTCCGCCACCCTGATTCAAGCAGTTCTCCTGCCTCAGCTTCCCAAGTAGCTGGGATTATAGATGCCTGCCACCATGCCTGGCTAATTTTTGTATTTTTAGTAGAGACAGGGTTTTGCCATGTTGGCCAGGCTGGTCTTGAACTCCTGACCTCAAGTGATCTGTCCATCCAGGCCTCCTAAACTTAATCCTATTTATAGTGTTAGTAAAATGCCTATGATATAGTAAATAATGCTTGCTGGAAGTAGATGCTCGGTGCCACAAAGAAAAATTAGCAGCAAGACAAAGGATTTTTCAGCAACGCAATTTTTACTTTCTGTACTGCAGGAAGCCATCATGCTACAAGAGTACACTGAACAACGGAAAATACACAAATTTATCCCTTACGCATCTGGGGCCATTCTTACTGCTGTGTCTGATCTCTATTGGCTGGAGCCAGACCTTACAATTTAAACTAAAACCCGACGGGCTAAGAACTTAAAACTTTTCTAAACAGGTAAAAGCAATGGAGAGTTGGAACATGACTATGAGCACGTCCAGCACAGATAACTTGGTTAAAGTACAAGGACGTAGAATGTACTACGTGCCTGTAAGCCTGGCATATTTAACAGCTACATAAGATAGGGCTTAGCACAGTTATTAGCACACTTATTCTTTAATAAGAAAGGAAACTTTAAAAAACAACTTTTCTACTTCCCACAAGGCTGGATGTGTACTTGCCGTTCACGTCCGTGTACGTGTATGTTTCCATGTGAATATCTGTAGAACTTACTGCGTGACATAGTAGGCACACAATAAAGGCCAGTTTTTCTTATCACTGGACACAGAGAAACACAGAGACGCAGACACTCAGATGTGTATATCTTCATAAATAAAGATGTAAAGACACCCCTATACCTTTACTAGATACACTTGAATCTACATTTGCAGATGTGGATATACACAGTCCCACATAATAATTATAACTAACACCTGTTGGAAATTTCCTATATCACAGGCATTGTCCTAGCACTATAAGAAGGATTATGTAATTTCATTCTTGCAACAACTGCATGAGGTAGGTGTGGTTATTTGCCCCCACATAAAGCTCCATTGAGTCACATAGAGGCCTACTCAAAGTCACAAAGATAGTAATTGGAAGACTTGGGATTCAAGGCCAGGCAGTCTGACCTCAGAGCCTGCACACAGAACCAGGGGCGATTCTGCTAACAGACACTCACAGTCTTCCACACAGGCTTAGTAACAGATCTTCACCTAGACGTAAAGAAATCTCCCATCTACAAGTCGATGCACTTCCACGGTCACAAAACTGAAGTGGGATCCTTGCACACGCATGCGGAGCCAGAGGCTCTCTCTGAGCCTTGCAGAAGTTCCCAGTGTTCAGATTAACTGGTTGAATGTGCTAGTGATTTTTGTCGGTGAGTGGGCTTCCCTCTGATTCTGCACCTGGGCAAGTGTCAGGTTAATAGCCCCCCTCTTTGGGGAACTTGGGGAGGAGGCCAGTCCTGTCTTTACCTGTAGTGGCTTAATCAAGTTTTGGCCTTGTTTGAGGGTTTCAGGACCCCTGGTCTCTTCCTCACCCCCTTGTCCTCTGTGAGTGCTGGATATTGCCAGTGGGTGGATTTTTTTTTTTAAAGGTCTTGCTCTGTTGCCCAGGCTGGACTTTAGTGGCATGGTCACTGCTCACTGCAGCCTGGATCTTCTGGGCTCAAGCCATCCTCCTGCCTCAGCCTCCTGAAAAGCTGAAACCACAGATGTGCACCACCACAACTGGCTTAAAATTTTTTTTTTCTTTTTTTTTTTTTTTTATAGAGATGGGGGTTTTGTTAGTCGCCCAGGCTGGAGTGCAGTGGCACAATCTTGGCTCACTGCCACCTCCACTTCCCTGGTTCAAGCGATTCTCCCTCAGCCTCCTGAGTAGCTGGTATTACGGGCGTGCGCCACCACACCCGGCTAATTTTTGTATTTTTAGTAGAGATGGGGTTTCACCATGTTAGTCAGGCTTGTCTTGAACTCCTGACCTCGTGATCCACCTGCCTTGGCCTCCCAAAGTGCTGGGATTATAGGCGTGAGCCACCATGCCTGACCAACTTATAATTTTTATATGACTGCAAGTCTGCACTATACTGAAGACAACTGAATTTAGTTATGATGAATTTAGTTATGAATTCCTGAGGGGATTCCCAATAGAGGGGGAGTGTCTGTTGCAGTTACTCTGTGCCTGCTGGCACCTTGTTGCTGTATGTTACCTATGGGGGAAGATAACTTGTCTCTTTAAATTACAGATCTTCAGGGTGAGCAAAAGGAACCCTCTCTAAAGAACCACACCTGAGGGGCCTCATTTGCACCTGGACCTGAAACCCCATCTCTGCTAAAAATACAAAAATTAGCTGGGCGTGGTTGTGTGCGCCTGTAGTCCCAGCTACTTGAAGGCTGAGACAGGAGAATCACTTGAACCTGGGAAGCAGAGGTTGCAGTGAACCGAAATTGCACCATTGCACTGCAGTCTGGGCAACAAGAGAGAAACTCTGTCTCAAAAAAAAAAAAAAAAAAAGAAAGTTTACAAATTTATGTTGACCTGCATTCAAAGCCATCCAGGATCTCACGCAGCCCACAGGCTGCAGGTTGGACAAGCTTGCTGTAGACCCTGCTGCCATTTGACTGTGACCACGTGAGAGACCTGTCCCCATAAATGACCACTAAGCCCAGGTAACCCACAGAACCATGAGAGCTAAAAGTATTTTATTAAAAGTAATTGTTTTTAATTAAAAACTTTGTGTGTGTGTGTGTGTGTGTGTGTGTGTGTGTGTGTGTGGAGATAGGGTCTCTCTATATTGCCCAGGCTGGTCTTGAACTCCTGGCCTCAAGAGATCCTCCTACCTTGGCCTCCCAAAGTGCTGGGATTACAGGAGTGAGCCACTGTGCCTGGCCAATTGATTTGAAAGCACTAAGTTTTGGGGTTTGTGATGCAGCAACAGATAACCAAAATAGTACAAAAGCACACCTGTTTAAATACAAATGTAAATTGTAAAAGATCAGAGCTTAAAATGACTTCTCTTGTAAGTTTTAAAAAATTTATTTTTGCTTAAAATCTTCAACATTATCTATTAAAATTAAAAGACAAATATAACTAATAGTATAACTGATCCACTTTATCTAATACTTGTAACATTTAAATAAGATGTTTAAGTAAAGCAAACTTTTAAATTTAAGTCTTGAAAATGTCGGGGCCGTGCGACGTGGCTCATGCCTGTAATCGCAGCACTTTGGGAGGCCAAGGCAGGTTGATCACGAGGTCAGACGTTCAAGACCAGCCTGGCCAAGATGGTGAAACCCCGTCTCTACTAAAAATACAAAAATTAGCCAGGTGTGGTGGGAGGAGCCTGTAATCCCAGCTACTCGGGAGGCTGAGGCAGAGAATTGTTTGAACCTGGGAGGCAGAGGTTGCAGTGAGCTGAGATTGTGCCACTGTGCTCCAGCCTGGGCAACAACACGAGACTCCGTCTCAAAAAAAAAAGTAACGAAATCTTAGTAAACATTTTTACAAAAATAAATTCATTTACAATTGTAGCATTGTTCCATGTCTGTCTAGTTGCCAATGTAAAGCGTTAGTGTCATGCTTCATGCATGTTATATCTTGACCTACATATGTGCAAATGTAGGCGAATTCTGAATTATTCATATTGGAAAATGCTCCTCAACTGCCGTGCGAAACTGTAGCAAACACTGTGCTAGTTTGTGAGTACCTCTGCAACCGCAAAGAGAAGCAAGAACGCGCGTGCTCGCCGCCGCTGGGTCTGCTGCTTCTCTGCATTCTGGCGACGTGAGAGGAAGGATTTGATCAATGCCTTTTCTATTACCTTAGTGTGCTCCTGTCCACACTCCACAGCTAGGGCAGTGTCGTCTCCAGTGTGAACAGCAGCATAGCCCACACTTTTCACAGCATTTAGACACAGTCTTTTTTTGATTCAAGGACATAACACAAAAGACGTGAGGCGTTTCCCTGGGGCCTGAATGGTGCTACTCATGAGAATGGATGTGTTGGGGTTAGAGGTCACGCTGTGCTAGTGCTAAGTGCTGGATCTCGAGGGGCAGGGACAGAGATTTCCATGTGTTATTTAATGTGTGTGTGTGTGTGTGTGTGTGTGTGTGTAGTGTGTGTGGTGTGTGTGTATGCAGGGGCCTTTCCTGCCTATGTCTAAGGGCAGTACTGCTTCTAGCCGGCCTGTCCAGATCTGGTAGAGGTCTCGTATGTTTGTCTTCCAGAGAACTATGGGATTCAGACCCTTGGAAGACACATTTTCACTCTGACTTAGTTCTTTGGTTTGGAGCCGATTTTATAGTTAGTTATTAGCCTGGTATATTCAATGGGACGTTTTCAGCTGCAAGTGACAGAAGACCAACTCAAACAGGCTTGAGCAAAAAGGGACTATATTGGCTTTCAGAACTGGGAAGTCCTAGGGCAGAGATCCAGTGCTCAAACTTGTTTTCAGGGGTGGGGGCAGGAGAGCCTGGGATTGACAGATGGCCCCACCAGGACTCCTGCAGTGGGAGGTGGGTGGTGTGTTTCCCTCAAGGAGTGGGGGCAGCCAGACAACAGTGTGCTCTCTATGCCTGGTTATCACCTTTTCTGAAATGTAGTTCCTGAGTCTATTGCACTGGGCGCCTGGGCCAGATTTCTCAAGCAGCTCCGGTGCTAGGCATGAGCTTCCCGAAGCATCTGCAGCCCGGAGAAGATCCCTGTCGCCCCCACTCATGTTTCAAAGCCCTCGACCCCTCTGCACCCCCAGCGTGGGTGTGACGTCTCACCAGCAGAGCCCAGTGAGGGCAGAAGGCTTTCTGGGCATAGAAGACCATTTCCTTGGGTCTATTTAAACTCTCCCCAAAGACCCCCCAAGGATGGCTCTCCCGGAAACTTACCACTGCAGTGGTGCAAAATAAAAATGTCTGTACAATAAAAACCAAAGAAACCATCTCTGCTAAGCAACTGGGAGGGTCATCTTTCTCCCATGGAGCTC
The DNA here is from genome assembly GCA_004027835.1 of Alouatta palliata. Classification (NCBI taxonomy): domain Eukaryota; kingdom Metazoa; phylum Chordata; class Mammalia; order Primates; family Atelidae; genus Alouatta; species Alouatta palliata. The sequence goes on along the minus strand of PVKV010025990.1, from coordinate 19,911 downwards.
TGGTGCCAGGCTCACAAGACCCCCGAGGCTAGCTTCTCATATACATTACACTTCACACAGCAGCTCCTCCATGTGGAATCTCTGGAAGCTGGGCACGCAGGACAATTACCCTCTGCAAGGCCCCACAGAGTCCTCTCCTGGTTGCACCTCCTCCCTGCATTCACTTTCCATGGACCTTCCTAGCTGAAGATGGCCGCTGCTCCTTGCAGCCCAGAGTCTCCCCCTGCGCCCCAGTGTTTCCCCATCTACCCTCCCAAGGCTTCTTAGAGTCTGCTGGAAACCAACCCTGGGAGGAAAGAAAGGAGGGGCTGGGAAGGCTGATGGCTGCAGCTCCTGGAGGCCTGGCTGTCAGCATGAGGCTGGCCTCCACCCAGCGTCCTTGGAGTCTAGGGATGTGTATGGGTCACACATGGGGCCAAGATATACCTGGTGGGCTGGAGCATTTCCTATAAGGCTCAACCTCCTCTGTCTCTCCCTCTCTCCCTTTCCCTCCATATGTTCTTCCCCTTATCTGCCTCCTGTGCTCTCTTTCTCCCCAACCTAAATGAAGTCTGTTAGATAAAACTTGGCACACCAGACTCTGAACACCATAGTCTATATCATGTTCCTTTTTTTTTTTTGAGACAGGGTCTTGCTCTGTCACCCAGGCTGGAATGCAGTGGTGTGATCATAGCTCACTGCAGCCTTGAACTCAGGGGCTCAAGCAATCCTCCAGCCTCGATCTCCTAGGTAGCTGGGACCACAGGCGTACACCACCACGCCTGGCTAATTTTTTATTTTTTTGTAGTGATGGGGGGCGGTGAGTCTCGAACTCCTGGCCTCAAGTGATCCTCCCACCTCGGCCTCCCAAAGTGCTGGAATTATAGGTGTGAACCACCACACCTGACCTCCATCATGTTCTCAAGAATGTTTGTTGACGTGAAACTACCTGTGATATATTGTAGAGGGAGGAGGGCAGCTCACAAGACATTAAGAGACAGGACAAGCTCAGTTTCCTACCTAGCTCCTGCCCCTGCTCCCCAGAAAAGACAATGCAAATCATCCAACACAGAGTCATCAATTATGTGTGTGTGTGTGTGTGTGTGTGTGTGTGTGTATTTCACACATATAATAGGGTCCCCTTCCTTTCAATTTTGCCCTTTGGAGTCTAGGCCCAAGTCCCTGGGTCAAAGCCCTCTGAAGACTCAAGGATGGCAGATCCAGCCCAAGGCAGAAATACATTTCAAAGGCTGGCCTATCCCTCCTCCTCCTCACTCACTGTGATGTTTGTCACTTCCTTCCCTGGGAGTATCCGGGGCCCCAGCCTTGGGGAAAGATGAAGGCAGAATTGTTGGATCAAAGTCCCAGCACATAATAAAGGCATCTCCCAGCCCCACCTAAGGACATGATCATGTGCGTTTGCTCACACAAATAGAGCCGTGGGCTGGCCCACCAGAAACCATCTCTTGTTACAAAGCCAGAAGCTTTCCATCTGTGTTTAAGCTCCAGCCCATGAACTAATGTCCATAAAAGTAAGATTGGAAGTGAAAATAGCCAACACAATAAATTATGGCTACACTGTGTTCTCTCCTGAGGGACGCCCTGGCCAAAGAGCCTTCACTATTTATATCTAGTGCTGTGTTTTGTGTTTCCTCAGAAAGCATTCCATTTGTGGATGGGAAGAAAGGGCCTAGACGGCTGAGGTCGATCCAGAAGAGCTGTGGTGCTTGGCTGGCTGTCCATGCCGGGCATCTTCCTTTCTTTTCCAAAGCAGAGTTGTTCAGCTGCAAAGTGTAGCCAAAGGCAGATTGTCTAGGGGAAGATTTGTTGGCCGGTTTCCTTCACTACTGCCATCTTCCTCCTTGCAACCCAACCACACCACCACATCCCACCACGATCACAGGCGTGGATTCCAGATACCACCGCCAACATCCTCCTTTGATTCCAGGTACCTACCATCGCCCAGGCCTTGAAGAGGCGTTTGGCAGAAAGAGAAACCTGAAAGCATCATGGGACCACAGACCTGAGGGTTTAGAATCTCAAGGGGGATACAGACCAGATAAACAAATAAATACAGATAACCTAGAACAAGAAGAAAAGTCACCAGTTAGGTACTGAAAAGTTCTCCCCAGGTTTAAAAGAGGGAAAGATGAGTCTTGCTGGAGAATGTGGCTTTTGAATGGAACTTGGAAGGATGGCTTGGATCTGGACCTGTGGAAGAAAAAGTTCTAATCAGAAGGGATTGGTTAAGGGGAAGCATGAAATTCTAACACATGGATGAGGATGGAATTCATGGAATTCCTGCACCCTCAGGTATATGAGGAGCAGTGAGGGAAATCAGGCTGGAGGAGGGGTGGGATGGGCTCAGGGAATGTGATGGGTAAAAGAGCCATTCAGTCTAGAGATTTGGGTCTTTTTTGGGGGAAAGGGGAGAGTCAGCTGACAGTTATTGAGCTGAAAGCTGACGGAGCTGATTTTGGAGCTAATCATTGTAGTGGGACCTTGGGGCCAGGAACATTCCGCTTTCTACACTCTCTTCCCTAAAAAGATTGATTCAAAAATCCCACAGAATTTTTGAGTGTTAGCCACTTGCTTTAAATCCTACCATGTCATACCTTGCCCTTTGGCAGTACGCCTTTGTGATAGAGGAGGGCATGGGTGGAGAATGAAACAGGCATAGCCGTTCTCTATTCCTCAGACCTCAGGGCAAGCGAGTGCAGCGGAACTTTTCTGAAGGGTGGGCTTTGCTTAGGAGAGGTGTAGCATGAGGGTGCCAGGGTGCTCGTTGGGCTGGCGGGTACCACAGGGAAAAAACGTAGCAAGGACACATTTGTGGGCATGCACCACTTTTTTTTTTGAGATAGAGTCTCGCTCTGTTGCCTAGGCTGGAGTGCAGTGGTGCAAACCGGGCTCACTGTAGCCTCCACCCCTTGGGCTCAGGCAATCCTCCCACCTCAGCCTCTGAAAGTGCTGGGATTATGGGAGTGAGCTACTGCACCTGGCCTGTTTTGCTCTTCTTTGAGGGATCAGCTGGATGTGGCTGTGAAGTGTTCAACTCAGAGGAGAGACCTCCAGGACTCAGGGCAAAGGCATCTTCAGGAGCAGGTAGGAGGAAGCCCAGGCTCCCAGTGCCTGAATGGGTGGACAGGGCTGGCCACCTTTCATGGCCTTTGTCGTATGATTCTGATGGGAGCCCCTGGAGCTGCATCAGGGAGGCATTTCTCATCTTTGCAAATTCCTTTCTTGGCTTTATTTGACAGCCCAGCCCCCAGTGCAGTGCCATCTCCTCCTCTTTCTCTCTGGGCCGGGTAAATGTGACTTCTCTGTAGTGGGAAGAAAACGGACCAGTTGTCCCATGGGGCTTGGCATCAGCCCTCTTTCTCTGGCAGATGGTTAGGATTTAGAACTTGGATCTTTCCCTCTACCCCACTGAGCACAGAGCGTGAGTCCAAGGAGTTGGGAACTCTGGGAGAAAAGGGGCTTGTGACCCTGCCCTGCCCGCCTGCCTGCCTTGTTATTCTCTGAGGACAGGCGGGAAGGGCCCTTCCAGTCCGTGCTGGCGGCCAGGCCAGCATTTGTGGTAGGCGGTGTTTATGTGAATGCACAAATGTTTATGTGAGATTGCCAACCGGTTATTTATGAGTCTCTCAGCCCTTCCCCAATAAAAGCTGTTTCCTCAATGTTCTGACAGGCCCTGCATCTGTAACTAATGTGTCACTTGCTCAGCTAATGCAGTTCACTTGTGTTTATTTTTGCACAAAAGCAATTTATCCAGTGTGCTGGAAAAAAAACACACACACACACAAAACCCGGCCCTGTCAGGGGCCTTCTCTTTGGGGCAGAGTGTTTTTCCTCAAAAGAAGCTTCAAACAGCTCATGGCGCAGCTTTTGGGATGTGTGCCTGCCTGTGCTTCTGGCCCCACGTGGGTCCCTTTGTCCCGAGTGTGAGAGCGTGTATTGAGGGGGTGTCTGGCAGCGTATTGCTGTTGTCTCTGAGTATGTGGATGTGTGTCTTTGTATGTCCATCAGTCTGTCCTGGACTGTGTGGCTTTGAGTGTTTGCCTCTGAATGTACGAATCTGCCGGGATACGTGTGGCTCATTTTTTAAAAGGGTGTTGAGAACAGGCCTAGTTCTAACCTTACACTCCCCCTGGTTGAGATAAATCAAAGTTGGGAGAGGGAGTTGCTGGCAGGAAAGGGTCTGGAGCAGGGATGGAGGGAGGAGGAGGGCGAGTGTAAAGGTGAAAAGGGAGGATGCTTGGCTTCAGGGCCAAAGGAGCATCAGCTCTGGTGGCCAAGGACGAGGACTATAAAACTGGAGGCAGATTGTCTATACCCCAGGCCCTCCCCGCGCTGGTGAATTTTCTCCTTCTCACGCTCTTTTCCTTTTCCAGTATTGGCGGTGGGTCTTTGTTGCACACAGGATGGCCTGTGGCTTGTTTGGGACACTGAGAAAGGAGGCGGCCTGAGAGGTCATCTCCCGCTGCACACCCAGGTTTCGGGGGAAAGGAACCGACAAGTGGGGCGAGGCGGGGTGGGGGGATGGCAGCAATGTTGGGGGGATGAGGAGTCAGGCTGGGTGCCAAGGATCAGCCAGAAGGAAGCCACCCACTTAGGCTGGGGAAGGGCCTCCACCTCATCCCATGGATTGTCACCGTGACCCTGGTCAGTCACTGACCCAATCTGGGCTGGTCAGGAGGGTCAGAGGCTCTACGCAGACCCCTCCCACTGCGGGAACAACAGCTCCCCCATGCCTGAGTCCAGCTGGTGTGGACGCGCCAGCCCTGATGGCAGACGTCTTTCGTGTCACACCTAAATGGCCCAGTAGGTGAAATGGTATCTTAGGAAGTGGTTCCCAACCACATGCCTGAGGGAACTTAGACCAGACGTCATCTCACAAAGCTCAGACCAAATCATGGCTGCCTTGTCCCAGTTTGCAGGAAAATATTAAGCTTTCTCAATCTTGAGTTTTTCTCCAGTAAGACTTCATTAAATCTTTGGTGCCTACCAAATGATAAGTATGTGGATGTTTGTGTACACATAGAGAAATGGACAACTGTGCTTCACCTAAAAGGTTTTTTTCATGAACCTGGGCTGTTGCGACAGTGATTCTGTTGGACATCCATAGCCCAGCTATGAGGCTGAGAGGCCGAGGGGAGCCGTCCCTCTGGCTCATGGTTTCTCTGGCCAGGTGACCTTCATGGTTAACCTCCTGTCTCCCTGTGACTGAGTGAATTGGACTTAGGGGCCTGTGGATTTTCTGGCTTGGGTGTGTGTAGGTGGGGCAGGAGGAGCTGAAGGATGTCAGTCAGTTCTGTGCTCCGGTTTCCAGATAAAGCTGCACAGTGACAGGAGGCCTCTGAAAAGTCAGGATTTGTCCTCTTGATCTAACCATCAACTTGGAATGCCCTGATTGTAAGACAGGCCTCCCTGCCTCTTCCTTCAGGGCCTGGGGTGTGTGTTTCCTCGGCCCCTACCTCCAGAGCCCCTCCCTTCCTTCTGCTTCCAGTTTCTTCCTTCTTTCCTGGCACCCTGGGACTTTAAACTCTTCCTTGCAATTGAAGTTGTCCCCAGGCTGGTGGCCTTCCCTGTGGTGAGTGGCCCTCACAGCCACTTTTGTCTTGGAAATCTTTGGGGCAGGCTCAAGCCCCTGGTGGGGGTTGGAAGGCCCAGATGTTTGGAAAGCTCAGTGTCTGTGGGTGGGGGAAGAAAGACCAAGGGGGGTGGCCATGTGCTCTGAGAAGCAGCGTACTTTAGAATCTAAAGAGAAACAAGCTGAGCCCTCACACTGTGAGGGCTGAATCCCACCTGTAGCCCTCACCGGGCTCAGCTGTCAACTCCACTCTTCACCAGCGTGGCTCTTTCTTGGGTGATTCTGCTGACCCGCCTCTCCTGCGCACCTGACAGAAAGTCCCAGCGCACAGCCGTCCGCTCCTGCCGTAGCCTTGGTTTGCAGCCACGCTCAAGCCGTCTTTCCTAATTCTTGGTTCTCACCTCCTACCTAGTCTACTGTAGGCTGGGAAAGGGGGGTCCTGCTGAACACACAGAGCATGGAACCTATTTCCCACTAGCAAAACTGTTCCTCAGGTTCCAGAATGAGGTTTGGGCCAGGCACAGTGGCTCATGCCTATAATCTTAGCACTTTGGGAGACCGAGGCAGGAGGATAGCTTAAGCCTAGGAGTTTGAGACTGGCCCAGGCAACAAGGCAAGACCCTGTCTCTACAAAAGTAAAAAATTTAGCTGGGCGTGGTGGCGTGAGCCCATAGTCTCAGCTATTTGGGAGGCTGAGGCAGGAGGATCATTGGAGCCCGGGAGTTGGAAGCTGCAGTGAGCTGTGATTGCATCACTGTACTCCAGCCTGGGGGACAGAGTGAGGCTCTGTCCCTAAATAAATAAATAAAATGAGGAGCCACAAACTTCAGTGCCCACGGGGACCAGGGTGACAGTGTAATAAAAGAGGCAGGACTGAGGAAAGATGGCAAATGGCGCTGAGTCCTGGGGGGGGAGCCCTGGGGAGGGTCTCCCTTCATGGCTAGAAGGGAGGCGCAGTGGAAGAATGCTGGCTGGTGAAGCCAGTTTGTCTGTTTTCAAATCGGGGTTTTTATGTGAACTCTCCTAATGTTACATGTTGCCAGCAATTCCAATGTCAAGCATGGTGTGGGCCAAGCAAAACATGTCTGTTGCCTGGCTGTGGCTGGCTTGTCCCTCTGCTGCTGGGAGCGGTGGTACAGCTGTCATGCTTTCCTTTGTTTTTTGAGACGGGGTCCTGCTCTGTCACCCAGCTTGGAGTACAGTGATGCGATTATAGACTCAACCTCCTGGGCTCAAGTGATGCTCCCACCTCAGCCTCCGGAGTAGCTGGGACTACAGGCACACACCACCACACCTGACTAATTATTTTATTTTTCGTAGCGACAGTGTTTCACCATGTTGTGCAGCCCGGTCTCCAACTCCTGGGCTCAAGCGATCCTCTTGGTGTGGCCTCCCAAGCGTTGGGATTATAGGTGTGAGCCACCACTGCTGGCCAGGCTGTTATTATTCTTGGTGTTTGGAGATGTGCATTCTGACTTCTGGCTTCCCTGTATCAGGTGCTGTGAAGACTCATGACCTAGGGTGAAACGTTGAAAAATGGTTTCATTTCCTGAGAATCAGATGTCTAGCCTCCACTGTCCTGCTTTTTCTCCAGGGAGGGACACAGACCCCAGTGTTTTCACTGGGTATGGCCTGTCAAGGCCCTTGTGAGCCTGGCCTCTGGGTATGTGGAGGCAGGGAAGGGAGGCCGTGAGCATCCCAGTCTGGGTGGCTTGTCTCAGATGGGTGACGGGATTGAACGTGTGGATGAGGGAGAGGGAGTGTCAAGGGTGGCTTCAGGATTCTAGTATGAACAAATGGAGGACTGGGATGCCGCTTCCAGTGACAGGAATACTAGAAAGCCATTGGGTTTGGCAGGGGGTGATCTCGAAGTTTCCAGTTTTGCCTCATTGTCCCAGGTTGGGCGGAGGGGGAGCGCAGCCTTTGGCCTGAGATTCGGCATTGTGACCGTGGCTTTAGCTTCTCTCCAAAGTCTAGCTTCCAGGTGGAGGAGGTTGCAGGGCCTACTCCCCCAGCTGTGCCCCATAAGGTGTTCTAAGGCTCAGCCTGGCCCTGCAAGGCCAGGCCCAGGTGGGATGGTCACGTAGGTTCCAGGGTCACTGGGGCTCCTGGCAAAGCCAGTGGGATGGAAGGAGCCAAGAGTTCCAGCTCTGCCCCTGATTAACATGCGACCAAAACAAAAATCCAAAAACAACCAAAAAAAAAAAGACAAAAACAAAATGATTAAAAACAAAAATCATTCAAAAGCAGATACACCAAAACACGGTGATCTAATGAACACCCATGGAACCACAAACCAGTGTCAGAAGCAAGACTAACAAATCCACGTGGAACCCTGGGTGCAGCTCCCCAGCACACCTCCCTTCCGCTGTGCACCCCGCACCCCAGACAAGTAACCACGATCCGATATTTCTCTCTTATGAATTTCTTTAATTTTTTTAACCACATATGCAGGTTTTCTTGAAGTATTTACAGGGCTGTTTTCTATGCTTTGAAACTGTAAATAGTGGCATTCTAGTATGTATTCTTCTGCAATTAGCTTTTTTTCCTTCAACATGTTGGCGAGATCCATGTGTGTGAGCCTGGCTCACTTACATTCAACGTTGCATAGAATTCCACCTCACGCACATATCCTTTCTCCAAGGGGAGCTCCACGTGGCCCACCAGAGCGTGGCTCAGGTCCCTGGGTGCATTCCCTTCTGCTCCAGTTGTGTGGATGAGCCCCGAGCCTCCTCCCCTATTCCCTTTGGGATGCCAGGGCCCTTCCAGCCCTCCCAGGACCATTGCTTCACTGAGGAGGAATTCAAGTGGATTTCAGGCAACCTTGTGTTTCCCATAAATCAACATTGAAAGTGAAACCCTAGCACAAGGGACTGCAATTGCAACCAGCTGAGTGAGGACAGGCCTGCTAATTTGAACCTGGCCTGGATGGAAGGCTTTGTCAGCTGGGAATGGACACAAGTCTCTGAGGAAGAGTCACTGCCCAGCCCATCTCCAGCACAAAGCAGGGACACTCTGCCTAGCTCCAGCCCCCGGCCCAGCCCCTGCACTGATCTGGGTGCAAGGGGCCCCCCTTCCTCTCTGCTCTGAGCCCCTTGCTCACCCAGTGGCCTCCAGGGTGAGTTTTGCCACCTGGACGGAAGGTGGTTGTTGCAGCAGCTTTGAGAAGGGAAGGATGAGGTTCTGGGACTTGCTGGGGGCAGGTGCTTCCATCTTAGACCCCTGAAAAGGAGAGAGGCAGTGAGCCCCCACACCAGGCCAGCCAGCCCTCGATACCCACAGCACCCACAGCTCCCACGGCTGCACTGGGACTTTCCTGGCCCCAGGCGCTTCTGCCCCTGTCCCCGTATCTATGAAAAACATGACAAATTATACTTCATGACTGTGTTGGCATAAAGGTGAGTATAAGCCAGGCTGGATTCCTTATTATATGTTCCTTATTATTATATTCATTTTTTCCTTCTGATTTTAAAAGAAATGAAAATATATTGTCATGGGCCTCTAAAAGACCCGTGGACTTGGGAGCTGTGCCTGCTGGGCCAATGGAGAAGTCAGCTCTGATAGCTGCCCAGCCCCTCACACCCTCCCTTTACCGAAACAAGGACCCCTCTCTGCGCTGGGATGTTGCCCCGGTTTGAATGGAGGGGAGGGAGGACATGGCTTCCTCAGCCCCAGCCTCTCCACGCCGCTCCTTCTACCTGTCATGGCGGCTGGATGCTTCATACAGAGGGCTTGTGTGTGTGGCCTGCCTGGTGAGGGCAGAGGGCAGCTGGCATTGCTCCACATGGCCTGGCTGTGAGCTGCAGAACAGCTCCGCGTGGGGCTTTGTGTGGTGTTGGGTGGGTGGTACAGCATTGCCCAGGAGGGACCTGGGTCAGGGGTGTTGGGGGACTGTGGCCTGGGGGTGCTGAACCCTGCCCTAGTGCTTGCCTGAATTGAAGAGGTGACATCTGTGTGCACGGGGCAAGAACTATTGGTCTGTGTTTTCAAGGCCATTTAATAGTCCCCATTGCACAGAGGTTTTGTTTTTGTTTTACGGAGTCTCACTCTGTCATCCAGGCTGGAGTGCAGTGGTGTGATTGTGGCTCATTGCAACTTTCACCTCCCGAGTTTAAGTGATTCTCCCGTCTTAGTCTCCTAAGTAGCTGGGACTACAGGCTCATGCCACCACACCTAGCTAGTTTTTTTGTATTTTTAGTAGAGACGGAGTTTTGCCATGTTGGCCAGGCTGGTCTTGAACTCCTGATCTCAGGTTATCCACCTGCCTCAGCCTTCCAAAGTGCTGGGATTACAGGTGTGAGGCCTACATGGAGTTTTATTTTGAGGGAGGCAAAGGACTATGCTAGGCATGAGGGGCATGGAACCAGTACAGTAGCTGGCTGGGGAAGGGGTGTGTTAGCCAGCTCAGTCTGCCAGAGCAGATACCGCAGACTGAAAGGTTTACGAAACACGGATTTATTTTCTCAGTCCTGTAGGCTGGATGTCCAAGATCAAGGTGCCACAGGGTCTGTTTCCTCAGACGCATCTCTCCTCGGCTTGCGGATAGCCGCCCTCTCACTGCCTCTTCACAGCTTGTCCCTCTGTGCAGGCATGTCCCTGTTGTCTCTCTGTGTGTCCTGAGCTGCTTTCCTTACAAGGACACCAGGCAGACTGGATTAGTGTCCACCCTGACAAGCCCATTTTTTTTTGAGATGGCCTCATTCTGTTGCCTAGGCTGGAGTACAGTGGCACAAGCATGGCTCACTGCAACCTTGAACTCCTGGGTTCGAGTGATCCATTTACCTAGCCTCCTGAGTAGCTGGGACCACAGGTGTGTGTCACCACACCTGGTTATTTATTTATTTATTTAATTTATTTTTGTAGAGACAGGGGTCTTGCTATATTGCCTAGGTAGGTTTTGAACTCCTGGGCTCCAGTGATCTGGCCTCCCAGAGTGCTGGGATTACAGGTGTGAGTCACCACGCCCAGCCCCTAACAACCCCATTTAAACTTAACACCTTTTTAATGGCCCTCTTTCCAAATACAGCTTCATTCTGATGTGCTGGGGATTCAGACTTCGACCATATGGCTCTTAGGGGGACGAAGTTCAGTCCAGAGCAGGGGCAATAGAGGCAAGGGGGTGCTGCTGGGATCATGGACACTTTATTATTTGGAAATCTTCATATTTTTATATAATTTCATTGACTCCAAAGGTGAGCAGTTTCTGTGTCTCTTATGTCACATTTCTGCAGATGGCAGTGAAGTACTTATTCTAACACAGTCAGTGTATTACAATAACTTCCTGACCAATGGAAATAAAATACCTTAGAAAGGCAGCATCTTTTTCTGCGCCATGTTATTGGACTGGCAGTGGGCAGGCCCCGTGACTGTCCAGGGCTTGAGCTGGCTTGGAGTAGGCCATGTGATGCATTTTGCCGTGCTCACTGAACCTGAGCAGGATCATGTGACTTAGTTTCATGGACCAAGTCTCAGGAAGGTGACTGCAACAACCTCGTAGACTGGGCTGGAACATGGGACTGTGGCTTCTCTTGTTTCCTCAGACATGGCTAAAATCTACTCTCAAAGCCTGCCCGGTCTCTGGAGGAAATATGGGAGTGATCTTAAACCATCTCTGTTCCCACCATCCAGGAACTGGGAGCTCTGTGGACCTCTAGAGATGGCGTGACTGCCTGAGACTCTCCCATGAGGACCAATCTATGTCTGTTGGAGAGCGTTGTCTCACTGCCTGTCTCATTGCCTTGTGCACGGGACCACCTGGTCCCTGAGATCCTCAAACTCATGGGCCAGCTAGTGCGAGGGAGGTTAGGAGAAGTGGAGGCTGAGGGGGAGGGATCCGCAGAGCAAGGAGAGGTGTAGGGGGTGCCATTGGAGCCGAGTGTTGAGCACATTTTTGGGGGAGACACTTTGAAGCCCTCCCACATTGCCATCCACCCAGCAGACATGGCAGCTGTGGCCTGTTCCAGAAGCCCAGGGGTATGTGGCAGCTCGGCCTGGCCTGGCACCCTCCCTCCTCCCGCCTCCCACTCCAGTTGGCTGTTTCTCTCACTATACACAGCCATGGGCTGGGGGCTGTGTGATGGGAAATGTTTTTTTTTTTTGGTCTTTGGTAAAAAGTACTCTGTCTTGGGCTGAGGTTGTTTGAAGGTGAACTGTGAAAAATGATCTGCCATGCTTCAAATCACAGCTCTGCCCCCTTCCCGAAGTGCTCTGGGGAGAGGAGGGGTGGGCTGTTTGCCAGAGACTCAGCCTTGTCATTGTGGCCAGGCCACTCAGCCCACCTCGGTTCAGTCAACGGCAGCATCAGGGCGTGCGTGTTCATGTGTGTGTTTGCAAGCGTGTGCTCGTGTATACATGTGTGTGCTTTGCATGTGTGTTTGCGTGTGTCTGTAGTTACACTTGTGTGCCTGTCTTTGTGTGTTTACATGTGTATCTTGTGTGTACACACACATTTGTGTCTGGGGGGACATGCTTACATTTGTGCATGTGTGTTTCCATGTGGTCGTGTGTCTGTGTGTGTGTTGTGCCTGTGCACGTGTGTGTGAGCATGGGAGGTGGATGGTGGGATGAACCCCAGGCAGGAAGGGGCCCAGGGCAGAGTCTCAGGCCTTGACCCGGGTTTCCAAATGGCCACAGATGTGACCCTTCACCCTTCCCTGTGGCTGCTGAGGTCATTGCCTAGAGAACTTTCCTTTGGAACCAAGTGGCCCTTGCTGCCTGGGAAGGGAGAAAAGCAAAGCAGATGATCCTCACCCTGCGGAGCCTGGAGCCAGCAGGCCCTTGTTTAACTCTGAAGGAATGTGCGCGTTCCGCCCCACGGAGCAGGCCCCGGCCTGACTAGGAGTCTCAGCACCCCCTCTGCAGCAGCTGCCTCCGCACCCGGGTGGCGTGGGGGTGGGAGCTGGGTGGCTGGGGACACACAGCATCCAGGGAGAGACAATCACACAAACTGTGTGGCTGGAGTAGGCTGGGGCGAGGGAGGCCCACGGCACTTTCCTCTGGGAAGAGGAAATAGCTCAGGGAGCTGAATGTAGCCGCAGAGAGCAAAGTCCCCAGCAGGAGATGGGGTGTCACGAGAGGAAAAGCGTTCCCCGGGGGCTGTGTCATCAGGGAAGGCCTCTTAGAAGTGGCGGAGGTTTAGCTGGGCCCTGCAGGGCAGGGAGGAGCTGGAGGAAAAGAGGATGTCCAGGAGAAGGAAGAGAGGAAAGCTCAGGAAAGTTTTGCTAAAGAGGCAGAGCTGGAAAAGAGCAAAGCCTCTATGGAATGACGTTGTGGACACGGGTCCAGAGAGAGCTTGGGAAGGAAAAAGAGGCGGCTATTGCAGGAGAGTCAGCTCCAGCTCATCTGGAGGGCATTAGTGCCAGCCAGAGCTGATCCTTAGGCAAGAGGTCTCTTGAAGATTCTTGAAGGGGAGTTGCCTGATGAAGCAGGTGTTTTAGGACGAGAGGCTGGCCACATGATCGGCAGGTGGGAGGGAGGCCATGGGTGTGGAAGACACTGGAGGCGGGGGTGCTGGGGAGAGAGGCTTTGAGTGGGGAGATGGCTGAGGCCTGGGGGGTCAGGCAGCCAGGACTGAATCCCTTTCACATTTGGGATGTTCTTGAGGCCTCCTTTCTGTGTTTGGAGTCCCCTGACCTAAGAGCACCTCATCAGTCTAGGACAGCTCCCTGCCCACAGGCCAACTGGCCCAGATCGACCCGGGGGACAGAGGCCAGTCCCTACGCTAGCCTGGGTCCCAGCCCCCATTCACACCCTGCCCAGAGTGACCCCGGCCTCTCTGGTGGGCCTCGGGATATCTTATTCCCTGGCACAAAAAGTGACATCTGTCCTGGTGTGGGGATCATCCTGGTGGGCAGAGGCAGAAACCCACTGAGTAGGAACTTGGCCAGTCCAGGCGAGTGAGTGAATGCCAGTGTGGCCCAGCTGGGTGTAAACACAAGTGTGAGTTCTGTCCAGTTCTTGCAAGAGAGTGGGGGGCCCTGTCCAGCCTGGGTGTGTGAGTGTGGTGTGTGCACACAGCCTGGCCTGGATAAGCTCGGAGCCTGGCACAGAGTGGGGCCTGTGGTTGTTGAGTGAAGAAATGTGAACACGGACACACCTCGGGGACCTTCAGATTAGCAGCCCAGCCCAGGGAAACTCCTCACACAGGCCTCCACTGGGGAGGGGCTGCCTGGGCTTCCTCAGTGGGTGACACTGGTTAGGCCTGTGGCAAAGCCCTCTGGCCTGGCACACGCCGGCTTTGTGTGAGTGGTCTCATGGCAGGGAAGTGAAGCAAAGGGGTGGATTGTAGGCCGTGAATGTGGGGCAGGCATGCTGTCTGCCCAGTGAACCAATGCAGTAGGAACTGGTGCTCAGAGGCAGACACATGAAAGAAAGGTGTGTAAGTGATCGGAGTGAGGCCAGTTCTCCCAGAATCTCAAAGGGCAGGCGCCCTGCATCTCTACCATGTCAGTTTCAGGGCTCCCAGGACTTTGATTTGCTGCTAACTCTGTGAAATCTTTGAAAGTTTTGTCAGTAGCTTCTTCTCTAGATTGTCGATGGGAGTGAGCAGGGGAGCCACAGGGTGAGGGGTGAGGGGACACAGATGCTGGCCCAGGTCCTGGATGGGCATGTGCCTCTTGGAAGAAGCCATGGCCACTTCCTTGGGACCAGGGTCTGCACACACACAGTCATGGGGCTCGGGGACGGTGGGTATGAGGGAGCACGGAGGACCCCTGCCCTCTGCACTCACCACCCTCTTTCTGGGCTGCCACTCCCTTCTCAATTGTCCATCCTTGGAAGGGGGTAGAGTCTCTCTCTGGACAGAGTCCAAGGGATTAGAGCCACACTGTGGGGAGCACACCAGCTAAATGAAGGTCATTTGTGTGCTGACCCTTCAAAGGCTGTAAGGCAGGAGAGCCACCGCCTTGGATAGAGAATCTTGGGACCTGGCTCCCGTTTCCTCTGGTTGAGGACTGTGGCTCCCTTCATTCAAATTATCACCCCACCTCTATACCCTTCAGGCTCCACCCTCTCCCCCCCGCATCTGAGGTGTCCTTCCTGGCTGGGGCCTGGGGTGGAGGGATCACCCTCTTTTTCCCTCCACCCCGTCACTACCCTGCTTGCTGAGACGTAGCTCCATCTCTGGGCCACACACTTCCCATTCTCCCTTGTCTAATATTTCCCTGGTTATACAGCTTACTCACGCTAATTGTAGGAAACATGGGAAATTCGGAAAGCATAAAATCAGGAACAAAGTTAGGCCTAGACTCGGCACTTAGAGATACATGCTTTCCTGTCCGGAACATTCAACAGTTACAGGGTGCTCTTGACTTATGACAGTGCTTCCTGTCCTCATCACATGGGTGTTCTCACTCAGCTCTACCAAGGGGCAGCCGTCACCGATTTCTTCTTCTCACAGCTGGGGAAGCTGAAGCAGAGAGCTATGGCCACTTGTCCCTTGTCCTGAGGCGCATGGTCTCAGGCTCCCCAGCACACTGTCCACTGAGGCCTGGCACCCCACCCCGTACCGTGGCCTGCTGCCTGTGCTGGGGCCGGTGAGCCTCTCTGCTTGGTAGGCACCCTTCCTAGTCCCCTGCCTGCACCTGGTCTGACTTGCGGGCTGGCCCTGAGCTTCACCCACCTCCCTCGGGGCCACTGCAGCCAGGAGTGGGGAGGGGCGCAGATTTCAACGGCGTGCCTCCTGGAAACCACATCAAATGGTGCAGCTAGGAATTAATAAATAAACTTGGGAGACAAGTCAATTACCCTCTCCCTGTGCCCCTGTCCCCCAGGGGCAGACAGCGGCATGTGGTTCCCAGCCTCAGCATGCCTTCCCAGGGGCAGGCCTAGTGCTGCAGCTGGCTTCCGTCAGATTAGCCAGGCGAGATGCGGCAGGCCTCTGTCCTCTGGGGAAATGGCTCCCTTCCTGGGAGGTGGGGACGGCATTCCCGGGTTTCTCTGTTACTGCCCTCTTCTTGCACCCGTCCCTGTCTCACTGTGTTCATGGTGCCCAAATCACTGCCCCCACCGGTCCCCCAACACAAAGGCTTCTGGTCAGCCGTTATGACGGCTGCCATGACATCTTTAGAGCTGGAAACTGATCTGTCTGAGCCTCCAGAACAAGCCTGCTGATGGCCCACACTATGGGATCGCCCTGTTAGTGTCTTCCAGACTCATCGGCACTAGCATGATCATTTAAAAATCAGACGGATTACTCGATGCTTCTGAAAACATTGATTTAGGGCTGGGCACAGTGGCTCACAGCTGCAATCCCAGCAGTTTGGGAGGTGGAGGCAGGAGGATGGCTTGAGCCCAGAAATTTGAGACCAGCCTGGGCAACACAGTGAGCCCCATCTCTATAAAATTTTAAAAATAATAAAATTAAAAAAAAAAATAGCTGAATGTGGTGATGCACACTTGTAATCCCAGGGAATCAGGAGGCTGAGGTGGAAGGATTGCTTGAGCCCAGGAGTTCGAGGCTGCAGTGAGCCGTGATCGTGCATTCTTCAATAAGCTCCCCTGGATTACATGGGGACAGTAGAATCTGCTCCAGCCTGGGAGACAGAGCAAGACCCTGTCTCAAAAAAGAAAAGAAAGGAAAAGAAAATATCTATTCACTCAGCAAATTCTTAACAATGCCTGCTTCGTGGCAGTTTTTGCTAGGTGGCAGAGATACAGAGACAAGAGACGAAGCCCTGTCTATCCAGAGCTTACAGTTGTGTGGAGAAATCAGACAATACAGCTACTGTAGGGGGGACCTTGGGGAAAGGGGGGATACCCAGCACAGCCTCTAGGGCTCCCCAAGAGGCTTCCCGAGGAGCTGACGCCTGAGCTGCATTATGAGGGACAAGTCATGGAGGCTGGGGGGCAGGATGGCAACTGCTATTCCAAATGCAGGGGACAGCTCTGCAAAGTCTCAGAGGCAGGGGAGTGAGGTGAAGGGGGAGAGCTGGGAAGGGACTGGCTGGAAGGTGGCTGTGGAGGGAGCAGGGTGAGAGCAGAGGCTGGGAGGGGGATACGGCTGTGAGAGCCCGAGCTACATGTAACTATTACATATAGCTATATGTAACTATCCGAGGTGTGTGTGTGTGTGTGTGTGTGTGTGTGTATTGGGGGCGGGTTTTGTTTTTTTCTATGTAGAAACTAAGAAAGCAGCAGTCTTACGATTATCAGAACAGTGTCAGGAAAGAACGAGTCCCCTTCTGACGTTCACTGTCACTGAATTTTCTATGGTTGCATCATCTAGGCACGTCCCTTAGATCAATCATTCTCAAGTTTCAGTGTGCATGATCGCTGGGGACATTTATTAAACATCTGGGTGTTTGGGATTTGTCCTGGAGGTTTTGATTCAGCAGGGACCAGCACTGTGCATTCTTCAACAAGCTTCCCTGGATTACATGGGGTCAGTAGAATCTGCTTTGATAAACTCATTCCCAGAGCCTGATTATTTCCTCTTGGGGAATTTGCTTGCAATTCAAGAATCTACCACCAGATGGCAGTGGTGCTTTGTGATGGATCTAGGTAAAGCCAGTTTTCTGCTGGGGGATAGTTGTTCAACAGGCAGTTCTTTATTTCCAGAATGTACAGAAAATAACTCTTTTCGATAAATTTCTAAAATAATTTGATCATGAAATATTAGATATCAGAGCTTAATTTTAAAGTTAAATTTACCTTTCAAACAGTACAGCTGAGCTTTCCAATATGGTGACCACTAGCCACGTGTGGCTTTTGAGCACCTGAAATGTGGCTGGTTAGTGTAAATTGCAATGTGCTGAAAGTGTCATAAACACATGGGCTTTCATTCTTCAAAAGTTCCTATGATTTAAAGACAAAAATTAAAAAAATACACATTGGCTTTCAAAAACAATAAAAAAGAGAGTAAAATCTCTTATTAATATCAAGATTGCATGTTGAAATATTTTGAGTTGCACTAAATAAAATTTTGTGATTAAAATTCATTCCATCTGCCTCTTTTTTCTTTTTAAAAGTGACTGCTAGAAAAGTTTAAGTTCTGTGTGTCTCATATTCTATTTCTAATGGACGGTGCTGCAATGAAATAATCTTAATTTCTTCATTTTTGAAAGTGAGAGAGCTGAGGCCTAAAGTTTGATGGAAAAGTGCTGGATTTGAAGCCAAAGACCTGTATTTAAGTTCCAGTTCAAACTCTTGTCTCATGCCTCTGGGCAAGCAATATGCCTTCTCTTAGCCTCCATTTCATCATCTGTGAAAAAGGGATAATTACAGCAGCCTTACTTAAAAGAGTTACTTAAAAGGCCAAGTGAGAGAATGCTATGAAGGAAGTTGTGTAAACTCACAAGCATCAGGAAGATAAGAAATTTCTATTGTTGTGGTTACCGATAATGACTAGAACCCAGGCCAGTTAAACTTAACAATTCATGAAAGCATTCCCCGTGTGAAAATCACTGGACTGGGCACTTCCAGACTGCTAGGAGTTTACAGCTGACTTGAGGACTTGCTACATAAGCTCATGAAATGGAAAATGACAATTCAATACATGATCAAAACAGTGATTCAAATAAGAAATGGAAAGTTTGTCCCAAGGTGTATATGGTTAATAGTGAGTGTTACTGTTTTTCTTTCTAAAGTAAGCATTTATTGACCTGGGAGAGTAGGATTGGAAGGTTGGAGTTGGGAAGAGGGAGTAATGAAAGTGATGAACATGTTTTCTCTATTTACAAAGAGGTTTGCCATCTGAGTCGGGGAACGAAGGCAGACACAGATGACATGAGCGACTGAAGACCTGGTGTGGAAGCTGCCTGCCTCGGCACTTCCAATAACAGCTCTGGAATTAGGAATATGTGACGGGGCTGCCAACTCCTGACCAACTCTCAACTCTCCTCTTCTATGTTGTATAGAATCTCTATTCGTTAGGGTTGGCAGTTGGCCCAGCTAAAACATTTCATTTTCTAGTCTCATCTTGAAACTAAGGGTAGCCACAGAATGTAGTTCTGGATGATGAGATGAAGCAGAAATGGCTGGGCTGAACTTCCAGCAAAGTTCCTTAAAAGGTGGACATTCAGCTAGTGCACACACCAGAGCCATTAGCCTTCCCTCTTGCCTGGACTATGGATATGATGGTGGTAACTTCAGCAACCATCTTGTGAGCATGAGTTCAAAAGTCATACCCTATAGCAGCGGAGGAGAAGGCCAGGATGAGCCCAGGATCTAGATAACCTCGTGGAGATGCTGGGCTGCCTTGAATTTCCAGCCTTTGACATTTTCATCATGTGACAGAAACGTGAGACCCTATTTTGTTTATGCCTCTGTGATCTGGGTTTTCTGTTCTATGCAGTCATTCCAGTTCCTGAATGGAATTGAGCAAATTGTGCTTATATCAAGGCTCTTGAGTTCTATGTACCTACGGTAGGGAGAATGTGAGGATTTTATTGGGATCTGGGGCCAGAAGTTCACATGAAAAGGATAGGGCCACTCGTAAGCCCCATTCCAGCAGGCTGGGTGGTGGTGAAGCATTTTAGGAGGGCACATACAGCAATTGTTTCAAGAATCCCAAAGAAGGAGAAAACAGAAATATCACAAGGAGCAACATTAGGAGAAGTAGATTGTAGGAACTGAGCGGTGCCAGCACACCCTGCTTCATAGCTCTTCTGTAGGTGATGGAAGGGGAAAATTAATTGGCAACCTATATTGACTTTGAATTTTCTATTTTTTTCCAAAAAAATTGACTAAAACAATTAAAATTTAAAATCTAAAAAATTTTAAATTAAAGTGTATTTAAAAACTTGTGGTTGGTAGTATGCACCTGGACCCAGCCTTGGACTTGCAGGATCCAGGGATGGGTGCGTGGGGTCCTGGCGGGGGGAGGCAGGGGACACCCTTCTGGAGCTGGGCTTGGAGGGTCTACCCTGTCCAGCCTGCTACCCTTGGCCTCCTGGGGTTTCCCTGCAGGGCTGCCCCTGTCTTCTTCATCTGTGCCCTCAAAGTCTCCTCTCTGGCAGCATTCACGAGATGCCTTGGTCCATTCTGTTGCATCTTTTTTAGTTTCCCTTTGTGTCTTCCTCTAGAATTCTCTTGATTGGCCTCAGGCCTGGTTGGAGCCTGTCTGTAGACAGAGCAGGTAGGGTTATGAGTTCGAGAACTCCTCTAGGTCCCCGGGTCCTCTCTGGTGTCCGGGGACCTGGAGACATCTGTGCCCACTC
This sequence comes from Alouatta palliata, assembly GCA_004027835.1. Taxonomy (NCBI): domain Eukaryota; kingdom Metazoa; phylum Chordata; class Mammalia; order Primates; family Atelidae; genus Alouatta; species Alouatta palliata. Next base: position 183 of record PVKV010025990.1, on the reverse strand, counting down.
CTCCCCCTAGGAGCTGGTGGTCACTGGGACCTGGAGACATCTGTACCCACTCCTCCCGCTAGGAGCTGGTGATCACTGGACCTGGAGACATCTATACCTACTCCTCCCACTAGGAGCTGGTGGTCACAGGGACCTGGAGACATCTGTACCCACTCCTCCCCCTAGGAGCTGGTGGTCACAGGG
>PVKV010025989.1:0-28787 GCA_004027835.1 Alouatta palliata | reverse complement strand
TAGTATTCTAATATTCAATAATATATATTCTATATATATTCTAATATTTATAGAATATAAATTCTAATATTTAATATACATATTAAATATTAGAATATCTAATATTCTAGAATATATATATCCTATATATTAGAATAGTCCATATTCTAATATTCTAGAATATGTATCCTATATATTAGAATTAGAATATCCCATATTCTAATATTTACTATATATTCTAGAATATTAGAATATTCTATTTTCTAATATTCAAGAATATATATCCTATATATACATTTTAAACTGGCAATATCAAGTGTTGATGAAGATGTGGAAAATTGCTGCTGAGAATGTAAAGCACAACTTTTTTGGAAAATGGTTTGGCAATTTCTTTAAAATATAAAATTTACATAAAATACATCATAGGATAGATATTTCTAGTTTTTTTTACCCAAGAGAAATGAAAGCCTATGTCCACACTAAGACTTACACACAAATGTTCATAGCAACTTTATTTGTAATTGCCAAAAACTGAAAACAGCTCCAATGTCCTGTAACACAATCTGTGGTACGTCCATATAATGCAAAACTACTCAGCAATAAAAAGGCACAAACTACCAATATGCACAACAAATTGAGATTTCAGAGGAATCTCAGAATTATTATGCTGATTGAAAGAAGCACAGCCCCAAAAGCATATACTGTATGATTCTATTTATACGAAATTCTTAAAAATGTAAACCAACCTATAGTAACAGAAAGATCAGTAGTTGCCTGTGGATGTTGGCAAAGGAAGAGATGGATTTATAAAGGAGTTTGAAAAAATTTTAAGAGAGAGAAATCATTGTTAACTTGATTATGGTGACAGTTTCATGGGTTTACAGATTTGTCAAAACTGATAAAATTATATACTTTAAAACATTGTACTTCAATTATACCTCAATAAAATTGTTAAATAAATTAATATAATCTTTCTATTTGCCCCAAAGCCAAGTCAATGCAATGCATTGCTAGCTTTGCTATCTATTTTTTTTTTCCTGCCTCAGGTTTATTTGTACAAATAGCACAGGAGGACCCCAGCCCCATGCAGATGGTAGCCCCGGTGCTGGGGGTGGGGTCGCACCAGTCCTTCTGTCCTCATGTTGGCAGACAGAGATATCTACTCTGAAGCCTTTGTAGGGGCCTGGGCACCTTTGGGAGCCTGATCTGGAACTGAAGCTGGAGCTGCAGCCTGGGCCTTGGTTTGATCCTTGGCCTTGGCCTTGACCTTTGGCCTGCAGAGCCTGAGCCCCTTGGCAATGTGTGCACGAGCACGCTTCCCAAGCTTGGGGTGGGCAATGTTGGCAAGTCGATCGAGCTTGCGGCTGACACCCTTTGGAATCTTGGGCTTAACCTCCTTGGGCTTTACGAGGGCCTTCATGGCCTCGGCACGGGCACTCATGGCCTTGGCATTGTTGGCCTGCATCTTCTTTAGGCCCTTCTTGTTGTGCTTCTTGGGAAAGCGCATGTTCCTCAGGAACTTGGGGTCCACACCCTTAAGAGATTCGAAGATGTATCTCACATAGCCCATGCTCCTGGGCCAAGTTCCCAAGTTTGACCACATGAGATTATGGTGTAATAAAATGTAGTTTTAGAAATGTGGAAAGTATTAATTAACACAGAGAAACAAGATGTGATGATTAAGAATAAGGATCTCAGAGTTAAATACATCCAAGTTTGAATCTCAGTTCTCTCTCTCTCACTTTCAAAGTGACCTCTCATGAAACTGAATTTTTTGTGTCTCAGTTTCCTTATCTGTAAAATGGAGATAACAGTACAACTTACTCCATTAAGTTATTTTGGATATTCAATAAGAACGCATGCCCAGTAGGCTCCTAATAAATTAAAACACTGCTGTAACACTCAAATGGGATCCCAAATATTCTAATTCTTTAAAAAATTACTGCAAGTTTAAGGAAATTACCCAGGCAAGTCTACAAAGCTAGGTGGGGCGCATTAAAGGAGCCAATCATTGATTATATCTTATTCAAATTTGTTTAATTGTTGGGCATGTTTTCATGGGGACTTTATTGCACTAAGACTATAACCAAGTTTTATCCTTCCCCATCCATATCCTCTTGTTCATAGCTATATCTAAATCCTCTTATGAGGTGATTAGATCTAAAATGCTGGATATAGATGTTCCCCCAGGAAGCATGTTAACTATTTCTGTTTATAGTTATTTCTGTTTATAGAACTTGTTATATCTTGTCTTTCAACTATGATAGTGACCTGTTCCAATTTGGAACTAACTCCATCTAGTACACAGTTAAAACTTAATAAATACTAATGTCTTTATTTCTCTAGTTCAAGATTTAGGTCTATTAACATAGCTGAAGTGCACATAAGATAGAAATCTAATAGGACTATTGGTTTCAGAGATAGATTCCATGTTAGGCTCATGAGGGTTTCAATGAAATACAAGTGTAGCAAATACATCATTTTAATATTACAACTGCTTCTGATCCTAAGTTGATAACAGCACTCTATTTTCACTATTTCAAAGCAGAGTAGATGTTCACTTCATTGACCCATAAAGAGGCAGAGATCTAAATAAATAGGTGCCTACTATATGCTAGCTATTGTGCTATTAATAGAAACTTTCTATTTCATTTCTATAAATTCTCATAGTAAGCCACTTCTGTGTTACACATGAGATTATTGAGGCTTGACTTGCTCAAGGTTGTACATGTATTATGGGATAATGAAGCCAGGATACGAAGCTATGCAGGATTTTGGGTATACAACCTATGTTCCGTACATTATATCATATCACTTCTCAACATCTGTGAATTTAGAAAGTATGACTTTATGATTTATCTTCCAGCTGGAGACACTTCTAAGAGTACAAGTTGCAGAGAGCCCTTTAATAATTATGCCAGAGCTTGGCACAGTGGCCCACACCTGTAATCCCAGCACTTTGGGAGGCCAAGATGGGAGGATCACTTGAGCCCAGGAGTTCAAGACCAACCTGGGCAATGTAGTGAGATCTGGTCTCTACAAAAAATTTTAAAATTAGCCATACGTGGTGGCGTATGCCTGTAGTCCCAGCTGTTTGTGAGGCTGAGGTGGGAGGATTGCTTGAGGCTGGGAAATGGAGACCCTTCTGTCTCTTCCTCCTTCTCTGGCTGTGTAAGATGTGCCTGCTTTCCCTTCACGTTCCACTAGGATTCTAAGTTTCCTGAGGCCTCCCCAGCCATGCTTCCTGTACAGCCTGCAGAACTGTGAGTCAATTAAACCTCTGTTCTTTATAAATTACCCAGTTTCAGGTAGTTCTTTAAAGCAACGCAAGAATGGACTAATACACATACACACACTAAAATTTGAGAAGCACTGGTCTAAAGTTCCACAAACTTGCTTACCATCCAAGTAACTTGTGTACCTTTTTAAAAAATACAGATTTCAAGGACCCATTGTCCAGAAATCATGATTCTGTGGATTTTAGGTGGACCCAGGAATTTACATTTTAAAATAGCTCTCCAGCAAATCTTGGGGACAACTAGATTTGGGACCAACTTACCTGGAGTTGTGAAGACACCCGACTTTTCATCAGGAATCACACAGAGTGGTGAAAAGAAGGCAGTTTGAAATACTCTGAGATTCACTATCTTTACATTTTTATCAAGACATTTATCTATTTTTCCCACAAAAGCCCTCAGAGAGTTAGATTCCACAATAGTAAAATATGTTAGCCAGGGAATTTTCAGTGAAATGAAGCAAAGCATAATTCTTTCAAGGAAGGCCTTCCAGTTCCTGGAGCAAACCCACATAGCCATAAGTGTACCCAGACACAGACACAAACATCAAATGAGACCAAATACTGCTTTCCAAATACGTTCACAGCACTGTGACCATATTGCTTGGTCTTTGTGAGTGCATCTGTCCCCTCCAACCTCATCCCTGGGCCCAGAGAGTCATGTGGATGGTCTGTTTCTATGTCACTTCTCAGAGTACTGCACAAAACAGAAACAAAAGCCTGAACAATGAGAGATGCCTTGTTATATCATATCTGCTGTCCCACCTATATTTATTTTTTGCAGTAAATTTGTTATTAAGCATCTAGTGAATCTCTAGTGAAGCAAGGTACAAGCATTAATGTTTAATGACTAGGATGACACTAAAAATCCAGATCTCAATCTGGTGAAAAAGATACAGCATCAGATTCATCAACAATGTAGTTCAGAATAAGGACAAAAAGTCAAGACCATGAACTCAGAATTTCACATTCAGGGGCCAGACACAGTAGCTCATGCCTGTAATCCCAGCATTTTAGGACGTCGAGGAAGGTGGATCACTTGAGGTTAGGAGTTCGAGACCAGCCTGGCCAACATGGTGAAACCCTCTCTTCACTAAAAAATACAAAAATTAGCCAAGCATGGTGCCATGCACCTGTAGTCCCAGCTACTCAGGAGGCTGAGGCACAAGATCCCTTGAACCTGGGAGGCAGAGGTTGCAGTGAACTGAGATGGTGCCACTACACTCCAGTCTGGGAAACAGAGAAAGGCTCAGTCTCAAAAAAAAAAAAAAAAAAAGTTCACATTTAAACTCTGAAACAGGAACTCTCTAGAAAAATAAACTAAGACAGAAGGCAAGAAGAGGGTGCTGATGACTTGGTCTTCTGAACCAGGTCTAGCAGTAGTCCCCTGCAGCTACCAACCAAAGTTGATCCTTTTAAAGGAATTCTGGAAATTGTAAATATCTCAGGTACAGCATTTCCAGACTTTATAGTCTCTGCCCTTTGACATAATATCTAATTACTTCTACTGCTTACTTTTTCAATATTTTATAATAAAAGGACAGTAAACACCCTAGTAACCATGGTCTACAATTAACAATTGTAACATTTTGCCTTATTTTCCCTATTATCTAAATTTTTGTTGAGCCATTTTCAAGTGAGTTGCAGACATCATGACACTTCACTACTAAATATTTTAACTCTTTTCTCCTAAGAATAAGCTCTTACCATAATACAATTAAATACCATTTAAATACTATTAAAACACCAAAGAAAACTGATAAAAATCATTCTCAAATATTACATAATACCGAGTCTTTATTCAACTTCCCCCAATAGTCCTCAAAATGTTTTTACCCCTACATTGTATTGGGACAATTTTCAAAGAACAAGGTTGAAAGCACTTCATAGTACACATTCATATACCCACTACCCAGACGGTATAGCTAATTTTTTACTATGCTTGTTTTGCTACATGCCTTTATAGCTTTTTTTTTTTTTTTTTTTTTTGATAGTCTCACTCTGTTGCCCAAGCTGCAGTGCAGTGGTGCAACCTTGGCTCATTGCAACCACCACCTCCTGGGTTCTAGTGATTCCCATACCTCAGCCTTCTCAGTACCTGGAACTACAAGCATGCACCACCATGCCCAACTAATTTTTGTATTTTTAGTAGAACAAGGGTTTCACCATGTTGCTCAGGCTGGTCTCAAACTTTTGGCCTCAAGTGATCCACTCACCTTGGCTTCCCAAAGTGCTTGGATTACAGGCATAAGCCACTGCACCTGGTCATGCCTTTACATCTATTCACATATATACTTTATTCCTCAATCTATCTTATTTTTTGATACATTTCAAAAGAAAGTACAACAGTACGGTTCCCTTAAATATTTTGTATGCAAATCATTAGAGTTCAATATTTCTTTATAATTTTTTCTTTTGATGGAAAATTTACATTCAATGAAATGTACAAATTTTAAATTATACTTAAGTTTTAACAAATATATACATCTGTGTAACCCAAGTTCACATCAAGAAACAGAATATTACCAGGGAGTTATTTCATGACCCAGTCAAGCCTCTCTCCTACTCCACACCCTTAAGAGGCAAACACTATAACCACAGATTAATTTTGCCTATTCTAGAACCTCATATAAATAGAATTATACAATATATACTCTTTTGGTCTTGACGTCTGCCATTCAAAATAATGCTTTTAAGAATCAGCCTGTTGTTAAATATAGTTTACACCTTTTATTGCTGAGAAGTATTCCACTTTACAAAAATACCACAAATTGTTTTTCCATTCTCTTAGCTATGGACACCTGGATTGTTTCTAGGCTTTGGTTATTATGAATGAAACGTCCATGAAAATTCCTGTACAAATGTTTTTCTGCCAATACAGTTGACCCTTGGACATCTTGGGGGTTAGAGGTCCCCACCCTCTATGCAGTTGAATATCACCTTTGACTCTCCAAAAACTTTACTAATAGCCTACTGTTGACTAGAAGCCCTAATGATAACATATACAGTCAACTTAACACATATTTTGCATGTCATATGTGTCATATGCTATATTATCAACATAAAGTAAGCTAGAGAAAAGAAAATGTTATTAAGAAAATTATAAGGAAGAAAAATACATTTACTATTCATTAAGAGGGAGCGGATCATCATAAAGGTCTTCATCCTCATTGTCTTCACATTGAATAGGCTGAGGAGGAGGAGGAAGAGAAGAGACTGGTCTTGCTGTCTCAGAACTGGCAGAGGTGAAAAAGACGGAGAGGTAGAGGGGAAGCAGGAACACTTGGTGTAACTTTTATCGAAAAAAAAAAAATCCACCTATAATTGGACCTGTACAGTTTAAACTCATGTTGTTCAAGGGTCAACAGCATATATTTTCATTTCTTTTGGATAAATACCCAGAAGAGGAATTGCTGAGTCCTAGGGTAGATATATATTTCATTTTATGAGAAACTTTCAGACCTTTTTCCAGAGTGAATGTACTATTTATACTTTTACCAATAATGTATGAGATTTCCAATTGCTGTGTTTACTTTTTTACTATTATTATTTCTGCTCTTATTTTTTTAAATGTCTTTCTTCTACTTTACTTTGGGTTTCCTTCACTCTTCCTAGCTTCTTAAAGTATATCCTTAGCTACTGATTTTAGGCTTTTCATTTTTAACATAAGCATTTAAAGCTATAAATTTCCCTCTAAGCATCACTTTAGCTGCTTCCTGCAAATTTTGATATATTGTATTTTTATTTGCTTTTTGTTTAAAATATTTTCTAATTTATTTTGATATTTGTTTCATCCATAAATTATTTAGACGTGTTTAATCCAAACTGTTAATGGTTTCCTAAATACTTTATTGATTAATTTACAAGTAAATGCCATTATAATCAGAAAATACACTCTATATAATTTCAATCTTTTTAAATTATTGAGGCTTGTTTTATGCTTCAACATATGATGTATCTTGATGAACATAACTTGTACACTTGAAAAGAATGTTTACTGATCAGTATTGGGGTATAATATTTTATAAATATATCAATTAGATCAAGATGCTTGATAGTCTTGTTTAGATTCCCTATACTTTTGCTTACATCTTGTTGTTTTTCTTTTTTTCTTTTTGAAAGAGAAGTTTTTTATTTACTTGTTTGTTTGTTTTAGAGAAAGAATCTTGCTTTGTCACCCAGGATGGAGTACAATGGTACAGTCATAGCTCACTGTAGCCTCAAACTCCCGGACAGAAGCGATCTTCCCTCGAGAGTGGGGTTTTACATTTCCAACTATAATTTTAGAATTACCTACTTTTCCTTACTTATGTCAATTTTTACTTCATGTATTTTGAAGTATAATTTTAGAATCACCAATTTTTCCCTTACTTATGTCAATTTTTACTTTATGTATTTTGAAGTTCCAGACTGCGTTTTGTAACTCTTTGTTTCCAAAATGGATATAATTGAATATTCCTACTCAAATGTTTAATCTGACTCTTATCAAGCCTTTAGATCTACCTAATTTTCTACCTTGAAAATAAACAAGTTAAACAACAGTATGGAGGAACGATCAGGCACATCCAGAATAAGAAATGCTCTATGAGATAATTGGCCTGATATCTTCAGAACATCGATGTCATAAAAAGCGAGAGATTAGGAGTACTGGTCTGCCTTACAAAACTTAGGAGATATGTCAAGGACATGTAAGCTTTCTTTAGGCAGCTTATTATTTTTGCATGTACAACCAAGACTTGAAAAAGAGTGATATAAACATTTCACTTTGAATATTAGAGAATTCAAACTAGAGAGAAAATGTAACCAGATTATATAGTACTGAGTGTACAAAGACAGGCTCATTGAAGGCAGGAAAATCAACCAGATCCTAGAAGGGACCCTTTAGGGATTTTCCTGCTAGACTCCCTCGAGCTAGAATACAGCATCAGGGTGTACTGGAACTTTGTGCACTGGGCTGGAGGTTAAAAAAAAAAAAAAAAGGAATTGTCACTGTACTCATCCATGCCATAATTCTGGCTTCATTGGAAGCCACCAACCATAAATGAAAGCAAACTTGTTAATTTGCTGCCCCTAGCTTGGTTTCAGTCATGTATACTGTGATGTGCTGCCCAGATCCCCACTTCAGGAATGAAGAATTGGTTTCCTACCTGCTGGAAAGATTGTGAGATGACAGCCCTCTGCAGAGGGCCCTCTGCAAGAATTGCCTCAGCTGAAGACAGCCTGTGTTCAATGACTAGATTAAGATCTTGCCCCTAACTCTAAGTTGGTAAAACTCTAAAGGACCCTGCCAACCTCAGAGCTCCCCATGGAGCAGCTGAGCCTTTATTATATGGAAGCACAGTCAATCCCTCGCCTGCCATGTCCTCATTGTGCCATGACTTCCACACTTGTTGATTCCAAGAATACTCTCCAGTACCCTTCCTGTGAGCTGATCACCATCTCAGAATCGATTTTCTGGAGAATCCAGCCTGCAGCAAGATTACTTACCAATTACCTTTGAAGAGCTCACAATGCTTTCATCATTATTTCTATAGCAACTGAATTTTGCAGAAGGGGAAATTGAGGTGCAAAATTTCTGTGACTTGCTTGAGATTAACTGAGATGTCAATATTGTGCAAAGGCAGTGTGCCAAGGCGTTCTCAAGAACCATGGAAGTATGCTGCCAAGTTTTCATCTATGTATAAAGTTTATTTTTACTACAACAGAGTAAAACACACCATTCCAGCAATGTGTGCCAGATGGAATGTGAGTTTGTAGGGTCGGGTACAGCACAGGGTGTAACAAATTTAGAATGTGTTAAGAAGCAGAGTATTCAAAGAAAGATAGTATGTTTACTAGAAATGTGATATGCTGGCTTCATGAGCAAATAAGAGAATGTGGGCAGGAGAGTAAATCTACTGAAACAGCAACACCATGCTGAAGGCAGACAGTGACTATTGCAAGAATCGTGCATGGTTTAAGGAACATTGCAAAATATGGTCTTACCATAGAAGTACTTACATTGATGATTTAGCTGCCCAGTGTGTTTGGGGGTTTGCTATCAAAATGTCTAGTTCCGAGATCTCCACTGAATACAAAAAAATGTTTGAAGAACCTGAGTTAGGGATTAGAATTTAGGAAATCTGGGCTCCCATGAATCCTATCTGTACCCAGTTATGTTAAGACAGAGACTAAATATCACTTTTAACATCCCAAGCTGAAAAGCCTATGCTATTTTCTCATAAAATTAAGGCTATTAGCATTCGAATCATGTTAAACATAGGATTGCTAATCAGAAGAGAATATAAAGGAGAGGAAAATGTTTACGTAAAAAACAAAGCCAGCATGTTCATGTCCCTGGATCTGCTCACCATAAAGATGCACACCCAGAGAGTGGATAAAAGCATGGTACCTCATTTTGACAGTGTCTACATGAGCTTTCTAGTTCCTTTTCTCTTTGAGTTTGTGGCATATTCTCTGCCAACCACATTCCTCCAGCATAGCCTATCAGCTCAGTAGCACAAAGCCTTCTTTGTGCCCGAGAGTGAAGTATTGATAAGCCTGAAAGAATCAAATGATAAACATTTCTGGTTTGTTCAGGCTTCGGTGAAATCCCATTTTCAAAATGTCTATGGCTGGGCCTCCAGAGTCAAATATGAACTGCTGCATGTCATAACTTAGGAGCAAATCTGAAACCGTTTTTACACATACTAAAGCAGAAGGTCTGCTCTCCAGCATCAAGCCGGGTTGCAGTAATGATCCTGAATTCATCACATAACCACACAACCCCTTATTTCATGCAAGCTAGTGAAAGTACTTTCAGGTCTTGCTTTTAAAAATATTTAAAACCAAAGGAACTATTTTAAGTCTGAAGCCAAAAGTTAAGGAGCATTTTAATTCTCTCACTTCTTATCGGCAGCACCTCCTGGCTATTCTTCTCCTAACAGGCTCATAATTTTCATTAACGAGGCTGGCAGCTCTGACTTTGCCTGGAGGGGAATATAACCCAGAGCAGCCAGCAAGAGCTTGAAATTCTCTGGTTTTTGTCATTTGCTATTAGAATCACAGCCTTTTCTAAATTTAGGATAGTGAGTCATATTAAATGGTGACCTGATTGCAAAGCCTCATCAAGTTTGTCTGGGGGTGCAACCAACAACACGTCGGACTATAAAGGTCAACAATGTTAACATTTCAGAGTCTCCTCCTGGTTCCACACTGCAAAAGAAAAGAGCGTTGCAAACTAGGCTTTATTCACAGTACAGTATACAGATGTGTTCCTACGGATTTTTTAGCTTCCTTTCTACTGCACACAGTATAGTTTATGGATTCATAGCATATGCATATGTCAACTTGCGGCTCTCGAGGATTAATTTCACTTTATCCAATATGCTGCTAAACCTCTTAGGGAATTCATGGTTTAGTGCAATGGGCTGACATAGCATTAATTTAATTCAGATTCTGTTTTCATACTGTCACAATTTTAACTATTGCAGCATTGTTTGTGGGAATTCAGATAAGTTTATTTAATGAAACGAAAGTGACAAAGACATTCTTTTGGTATTTTTGTTTACATCCTAGCCCTCACCCTTTGTATCCAGCAGGTCATCGAGATCTAGAGGATCCTAGTTCAATCCAGCAGCTGGCATCTCCACCCCATCTCACTGCTGTGGCCTTAATCCAGATCTCTCTAGCTTTCCTCAGGTCTCTCACAGTACCTTCCTCCCTGCTGTCTTCTGCCAGAGTCCCTCTGCCTTGCAATCATGATTCTTTCTAATCTGATCTCTTCAGTTACTACCTTAAAAACCTTCTTCAATAGGCACGCTTTGCCTATAAGATAAAATTGAAAAAAGCATGGCTTCATGGAAAGTGCAAAAAAGTTCAGGTCTCATAATATTACTTGAATGAGTGAATTTACTGCAATCTACAGCCTTGTCCTCAGATTAACAATTAGATCAGTATCACAGCAGTGGATCGACATAATCTAAGCCTGCAAGAGTCATGTAAGAACCAAAATTGTCAGCATATTAATTTTCATGGAAATATACCTGCTACACAAGTCCTAATCCTCATCTTGGCCTGAGCCACATATTCCTCCTCTAGAAGTTACATGAGTAACCACTTTATAATAAGATTCTTTATGGCCACAGAATTAGCTCAAGGTGAGTTAGTTGTTTAGCCATTTGAGGCCTTGAGAATGATGGCTCGGGCTGTGAAGAACAGGTACATGCAGCAGATACAGGGAATGCTCTCATGACACCAATTCACTGGTCCATTTTCTACAATCCAGGCTGACCAGTTCTCTTCTGTTGGCCAAAACAGTGGATTGAGTTCCCGCGTTTTGCACAGAATCCACGTTTCCTCCCTGAGATTGCATGTCCCTTGGAATTCTGGGAATTTCTAAACTCTTCAGTAACAAACTGCAGGATGGACCCAACTGGCTCTTGCTTCACTCTCTCAGTTAACACATTCCATCTATGTCCTCCCAGAGAACATCTTTATTCCCCAGTTCTCTTCCTGCCGCCCTTTAAAACCTGGCCCCAAACTGTCTTATCCCCACTGTTCCACACATACCATTCCCTCCAGCCACACCAAACTCTTCACCTTTCTCCTTTCATGCTGGATAAGTAGACTCCTTAGGTTGTAAGCCACAGAAACTAGCTAGCTTCAGCAGAGAAGTGATTTACCAGGAGTAGATGTGGTAGCTTACAGCATTGAAGGCAAAACTGAAGAACCAGTTTTTAGAAAGGATAGAAACCAGGGCAGAGCTGAGGACTTTACAGGAACAGCTGGGCATCTCTTCAGAAAGACACCATAAGATGAATAAGGTCCCACCATTTTCTATCCTGCTTAAGGATAGAAATTCCACACCCCACACTTTATCTTAAGAAAGGCAGGGCACTTTTACGGACAAACACCCAAGACCATGTAGAATGAGAGATAAATATTTCTCAAAAAAAAATCAGGATCCTGGGACTAATATATCACAGTGAAGGATACAGGGAGCCAATTGATTTAAAATATATACACTGTGGAACAAAAGCATGAAGTTGGGGCTAAAGACTCAGAGTACAGAAATGCTCAGGAATAAAAGGAATCTGAAGGCCCATCACGTACATGAGGAATTTCAAGGTCAAAAGACAAAATGCCTAGAGAGGCAGCACACTGTATAGAAAAGAGAAGGCAGAAATGAAAAGAGAGAAAAGAGTGAAAATTTCAGTGCATGAAAGTGATTTATGGAAATCTTACATGGTAGTAAGAAAAGTATAAGAATGCAGAATACATAAACACTTCATAATAAAACAAATTTGAAGATTGAGTGGATTTAAAGGAGTTCCTATACAAATTCGAAGAATTAATGTTTACAGCTTGTTTAAAGTCCCAGCTCTGCCTAAATAACTTCATAACACAAAATCCAGCCTGGCTATTCCTCAGACACCAGCTGTCTATGCTTCAGCAATATGACCCTGTCTTTATTTTCTCAAACACTAGCTTCCTCCTGCCTCAAAGACTTTGGAAGTATGGTTCCTACGTGATTCCTTCTGCTAACATCTTCTTCCCCTCCTGTATTAGTTAAGGTTCTCCAGAAAAATAGAATCAATGGCGGATATAGATACATCTAACTCTCTGTTGCTTGCTGTCTCTATCTATCTATGGAAAGAGAGAGGGGGGAGGGAGGAAGGAGGGAGACAGAGAGAGAGAAAGGGATTTATTTTAAGAAATTTGTAGAGGCTGGCAAGCTACAAATCCACAGGGCAGACTGGAAACTCCAGCAAGAATTGATATTCCAGTCTTGAGTCTGAAGCAAAGGCTGGAAACTCAAGCAGAATTTCTATGCTGTAGTCTTGAGGAGAATTCAAGTTCCTTTCTCTTTGTGGGGTGAGGAGGAAACCTCGGTTTTTGCTCTTAAGGCCTTCATTTGATTGCTTGAAGTCGACCCACATTATGAAGGGTAATTTGCTTTACTCAAAGTCTACTGATTTAAATGGTTTTTTGGTTTTTGTTCCTGAGATGGAGTCTTGCTGTGTTGCTCAGGCTTGAGTACAGTGGCACAATCTCGGCTCATTGCAACCTCCGCCTCCCAGGTTCAAGCAATTCTCCTGCCTCAGCCTCCCAAGTAGCTGGGATTAAAGGCAAGAGCCACCATGTCCAGCTCACTCTCTCTCTCTCTCTCTCTCTCTCTCTGTGTGTGTGTGTGTGTGTGTGTGTGTGTGTGTATTATTTATTTATTTATTTTTTAGTAGAGACAGAGCTTCGTCATGTTGGCCAGGCTAGTCTTGAACTCGTGACCTCATGATCCACTCACCTCAGCCTCCCAGAGTGCTGGAATTACAGGTGTGAGCCACTGGGCCTGGCCTACTGATTTAAATGCTAATCACATCTAAAAAACAAAAAACCTACAACATCTAGATTAGTGTTTGACCAAACAACTGGGCACCATTGCCTACCAAGCTGACTCATAAAATTAACCATTATACCTCCTCCTTCTGTCTCCTTACCCGACACACCTGTGCCAGGCTTGATTAACACCACCTCCTTCAGGTCTCACCTCAAACCTCAGTCTCCTGGAAGACAGGCAAATATATTCCAGCTCTATTATTCCTTTTCTTCCTAATCTTTTAATCTTAACCAAAGTTAGGAAGGTCCATTTTGGGTACAAAGAACCTCCTCGCAGTGGTGAATAGACATCACTGGGGTCAGCAGGCAGAGATTCTGTGAGAGACTGAAGCTCTCAAGAAAACATCTTAAAACATGTGGAATGGAGAATGCTGTTACCCCAGGAATCATCTAAATACATACAGTTTTTCACGGATAATGGATTTGTTAAGCATACTTGGAATATTCTTCATCTTAAATAGCTATGCATAATTGTAATATTCATAAATTACTATACATTAGCAGACTAAGCAGACACACTGCAGTGAAACTAACTCATTAACCCTTTCTAGAACTCTGATCTTATAAGGTTGAGATCCAGGAAAACTGAATTGATATACTCATAAGCATAAATCAAAAAACACAATAAGGTACCTTCCTACACAAAATACCACCAACCTTCTTTGTCTTGTGATAATTTTACCTGATGAGGGAAAAGACACTATGGGAAAAAGATAAAGAAGCAAATATGTACATATTGTGTAGTTAGAAAAATCTTTTATCCCTTTTAGTGTCTTCCACATACCCTCCCAGCCCATCCTTGACTTTCTCAAGGTAAGTTTTTCTAGCCTTTACATTCTCTCCAGCTGTTTTTGTCTGATTGCCCTTATCGATTTTAAATAATAGCAAGGCAAGGTATCAAGTGTCAAGCAAGGCATAGACAATATATTGGTAATGCTATATTTAAAAAATATACCTGAAAGTTTACTTAGAACACCACTGATATATATATAGTATATATAGTATACATATATAAACACTTTATTGTTTAGGTTCTATTGCACTTTAGGTTCTGGGGTACATGTGAAGAACACACAGGATTGTTGCATAAGTACATACATGGCAATGTAGTTTGCTGCCTCCATCCCCATTGCCTATAACTTCTCATGTTATCCCTCATCAACTCCCTAACCCCCGCTGCCCCTCCCCTAGTACCCCCCAACAGACCACAGTGTGTGATGCTCCCCTCCCTGTGTCCATGTGTTCTCATTGGCCAACACTCATCTGTGAGTGAGAACATGCAGTGTTTGATTTTTCTGTTCTTGTGTCAGTTTGCTGAGAATGATGGTTTCCAGGTTCATCCATGTCCCTACAAAGGACACAAACTCATTGTGTATTATGGCTGCATAATATTCCATGGTGTATATGTGCCACATTTTCCCTGTCCAGTCTACCGTTGATGGGCATTTGGGTTGGTTTCAGGTCTTTGCTATTGTAAACAGTGCAGCAATGAACATTCGTGTGCATGTGTCTTTATAACAAAATGATTTATAATCCTTTGGATAAATACCCAGTAATGGGATTGCTGGTCAAATGGAATTTCTATTTCTAGGTCCTTGAGGAATCACCACACTGTCTTCCACAATGGTTGAACTAATTTACACTCCCACGAACAGTGTAAAAGTGTTCCCGTTTCTCCACATCCTCTCCAGCATCTGTTGTCTCCAGATTTTTTAATGATCGCCATTCTAACTGGCGTGAGATAGTATCTCAATGTGATTTTGATTTGCATTTCTCTAATGACCAGTGATGATGAGCATTTTTTCATATGTTTTTTGGCCTCATATATGTCCTCTTTTGAAAAGTGTCTGTTCATATCCTTCACCCATGTTTAAATGGATTTGTTTTTTTCTTGTAAATCTGTTTTAGTTCTTTGTAGATTCTGGATATTAGCCCTTTGTCAGATGGGTAGATAGCAAAAACTTTTTCCCATTTCGTTGGTTGCCAGTTCACTCTAATGATTGTTTCTTTTGCTGTGCAGAAGCTCTTTAGTTTAGTTAGATCCCATTTGTCTATTTTGGCTTATGTTGCCATTGCTTTTGGTGTTTTAGTCATGAAGTTCTTGCCTATGGCCTATGTCCTGAATGGTTTTGTCTAGGTTTTCTTCTAGGGTTTTTATGGTGTTAGGTTTTATGTTTCAGTTTTTAATCCATCTGGAGTTATTTTTAGTGTAAGGTGTCAGGAAGGGGTCCAGTTTCTGCTTTCTGCACATGGCTAGCCAGTTTTTCCAACACCATTTATTAAACAGGGAATCTTTTCCCCATTGCTTGTTTTTGAGAGGTTTGTCAAAGATCAGATGGTTGTAGATGTGTGGCGTTGCCTCCAAGGCCTCTGTTCTGTTCCATTGGTCTATATATCTGTTTTGGTACCAGTACCATGCAGTTTTGATTACTGTAGCCTTGTAGTATAGTTTGAAGTCAGGTGGCATGATGCCTCCAGCTTTGTTCTTTTTGCTTAGAATTCACTTGGCTATGCGGCCTCTCTTTTGGTTTCATATGAAGTTTAAGGTGGTTTTTTCCAGTTCTGTGAAGAGGGTCATAGGTAGCTTGATGGGGATAGCACTGAATCTATAAATTACTTTGGACAGTACGGACATTTTCACAATATTGATTCTTCCTAACCAGGAGCATGGAATGTTTTTCCATCTGTTTGTGTCCTTTCTTATTTCGTTGAGCAGTGGTTTGTAGTTCTCCTTGAAGAGGTCCTTTACATCCTTTGTTAATTGTATTTCTAGGTATTTTATTCTCTTTGTAGCAATTGTGAATGGCAGTTCCTTCTTGATCTGGCTCTCTTTAAGTCTGTTATTGGTGTATAGGAATACTTGTGATTTCTACACATTGATTTTGTATCCTGAGACTTTGCTGTAGTTGCTTATCAGTTCAAGGAGCTTTTGGGCTGAGGCGAGGGGGTCTTCTAAATATACAATCATGTCATCTGCAAATAGAGACAGTTTGACTTCCTCCTTTTCTAATTGAATATGCTTTATTTTTTTTCTTGCCTGACTGCTCTTGCTAGAACTTCCAATACTATCTTGAATAGGAGTGGTGAGAGAGGGCATCCTTGTCTAGTGCCAGATTTCAAAGGGAATGCTTCTAGTTTTTGCCCATTCAGTATGATATTGGCTGTGGGTTTGTCATAAATAGCTTTTATTATTTTGAGATATGTTCTGTCAATACCTAGTTTATTGAGAGTTTTTAGCATAAAGGGCTGTTGAATTTTGTTGAAGGCCTTCTCTGCATCTATTGAGATAATCATGTGTTTTTTGTGTTTGGTTCTGTTTATGTGGTGAATTACGTTTATAGACTTGCATAGGTTGAACCAGCCTTGCATCTCCAGGATGAAGCCTATTTGATCGTATACCCAATAACGGTATTGCTGTTTTTTGATGTTCTGTTGCAATTGGTTTGCCAGTATTTTATTGAAGATTTTTGCATCTATGTTCATCATGGATATTGGCCTGAAGTTTTCTTTTCTTGTTGAGTCTCTGCCAGATTTTGGTATCAGAGTGAGGTTGGACTCATAAAATGATTTGGGAAGGATTCCCTCTTTTTGGATTGTTTGGAATAGTTTCAGAAGGAATGGTACCAGCTCCTCTTTGTATGTCTGGTAGAATTCGGCTGTGAACACATCTGGACCTGGGCTTTTTTTGGTTGGTAGGCTATTAACTGCTGCCTCAAATTCACCCCTTCTTACTGGTCTATTCAGAGTTTCAACTTCTTCCTGGTTTAGGCTTGGGAGGGTGCAAGTGTCCAGGAATTTATCCATTTCTTCTAGGTTTACTGGTTTATCTTCTTAGAGTTGTTTGTAGTAATCTCTGATGGTAGTTTCTATTTCTGTGGGATCAGTGGTGATATCCCCTTTATCATTTTTTATTGTGTCTATTTGATTCTTCTCTCTTTTCTTTTTTATTACTCTGGCTAGTGGTCTGTGTATTTTGTTGATCTTTTCAACAACCCAGCTCCTGGATTTATTAATTTTTTGAAGGGTTTTTGTGTCTCTATCTCCTTCAGTTCTGCTCTGATCTTAGTTATTTCTTTTCTCCTGCTAGGTTTTGAGTTTTTTTGGTCTTGCTCCTCTAACTCTTTCAATTTTGATGATAGGGTGTCGATTTTAGATCTTTCCTTTCTTCTCATATGGGCATTTATTGCTATAAATTTCCCTCTAGACACTGCTTGAAATGTGTCCCAGAGATTCTGGTACATTGTGTCTTTGTTCTCGTTGGTTTCAAAGAACATCTTTATTTCTGCCTTCATTTCATTGTTTATCCAGTTAACATTCAAGAGCCAGTTGTTTAGTTTCTGTGAAGTTGTGTGGTTCTGAGTTAGTTTCTGAATCCTGAGTTCTAATTTGATTGCACTGTGGTCTGAGAGACTGTTTGTTATGATTTCCATTCTTTTGCACTTGCTGAGGAGTGATTTACTTCCAATTATGTGGTGAGTTTTAGAGTAAGTGTGATGTGGTGCTGAGAAGAATGTATATTCTGTGGATTTGGGTTTGGAGAATTCTGTAAATGTCTGTTAGGTTTGCTGGGTCCAGATCTGAGTTCAAGTCCTGGATATTCTTGTTAATTTTCTATTGCATTGATCTGTCTAATATTGACAGTGGGGTGTTAAAGTCTACCACTATTATTGTGTGGGAGTCTAAGTCTCTTTGTAGGTCGTTAAGAACTTGCTTTATGTATCTGGGTGCTCCTGTATTGGGTGCAAATATATTTAGAATCATTATCTCTTTTTGTTGCATTGATCCTTTTAGCATTATATAATGCCCTTCTTTGTCTCTTTTGATATTTGTTGGTTTAAAGTCTATGAATCAGAGACTAGGATTGCAACTCCTGCTTTTTTTTTGCTCTCCATTTGCTTGGAAAATCTTCCTCCATTCCTTTATTTTGAGCCTATGTGTATCCTTGCATGTAAGATGGGCTTTCTGGTTACAGCACACCGATGGGTTTTGACTTTTTATCCAATTTGCCAGTCTGTGTCTTTTGATTGGGGCATTTAGCCAGTTTACATTTAGGGTTAATATTGTTATATGTGAATTTGATCCTGCTATTTTGATGCTAGCTGGTTATTTTACCCATTAGTTGATGCAGTTTCTTCATCATATTGATGCTCTTTACCATTTGGTACATTTTTGGAGTGGCTGGTACTGGTTGTTCCTTTCTATGTATAGTGCTTCCTTCAGGAGCTCTTGTAAGGCAGGCCTGGAGGTGATGAAATCTCTGAGAAATATCTTGTTCATAAAGGATTTTATTTCTCCTTTGCTTATGAAGCTTAGTTTGGCTGGATATGAAATTCTAGGTTGAAAGTTCTTTTCTTTAAGGATGTTGAATATTGGCCCCCACTCTCTTCTGGTTTGTAGAGTTTCTGCAGAGAGATCTGCTGTGAGCCTGATGGGCTTCCTTTTCTGGGTAACCCGACCTTTCTCTCTGGCTGCCCTTAGCATTTTTTCCTTCATTTCAACCTTGGTGAATCTGACGATTCTGTTCCTTGGGGTTGCTCTTCTTGAGGAATATCTTTGTGGTATTCTCTGTATTTCCTGGACTTGAATATTGGCCTGCCTTGCTAGGTTGGGGAAGTTCTCCTGGATAATATCCTGAAGAGTGTTTTCCAGCTTGGATTCATTCCCTCCATCACATTCAGGTTATCCCTATCAAACACAGATTAGGTCTTTTCACATAATCCATATTTCCTGGAGGCTTTGTTCATTTCTTTTCACTTTTTTTTTCTCTAATCTTGCCTTCTCATTTTATTTCATTGATTTGATCTTCCATCTCTGATATCCTTTCTTCTGCTTTGTCAATTCAGCTATTGAAACTTGTGTATGCTTCGTAAAGTTCTCTTGTTGTGTTTTTCAGCTGCATCAATTCATTTATATTCCTCTCCAAACTGTTTATTCTCATTAGCATTTCATCACACCTTTTTTCAAGGTTCTTGGTTTCTTTGCATTGGGTTAGAACATGTTCTTTTAGCTCAGAGAAGTTTCTTATTACCCTCTTTCTGAAGCCTGTTTCTGTCCGTTCATCAGACTCATTTTCCATCCAGCCTTGTTCCCTTGCTGGTGAGGAGTTGTGATCCCTTGGAGGAGGAGAGGTGTTCTGGTTTTTGGTGTTTTCTTCCCATCTTTGTGGATTTATCTATCTGTGGTCTTTGAAGTTGGTGACTTTTGGATGGAGTCTCTGAATGGATGTCCTTTTTGTTGATGTTGAAGTTATTTCTTTCTGTTTTTTAGTTTTCC
This sequence comes from Alouatta palliata, assembly GCA_004027835.1. Classification (NCBI taxonomy): domain Eukaryota; kingdom Metazoa; phylum Chordata; class Mammalia; order Primates; family Atelidae; genus Alouatta; species Alouatta palliata. The sequence goes on along the minus strand of PVKV010025989.1, from coordinate 8,866 downwards.
TTCTAACAGTCAGGTCCCTCTGTGGTGAGACTGCTGGAGGTTCACTCCCGACCCTGCTTGCCTGGGGATCACCTGCAGTGGCTTCTGTGCTCTCGCTGGGAACTGCACTCTAGAGCTGTTTCTATTCTGCCATCTTGGATTGTCTCTCTGGACACCACTGTTAATAATAGTATGCTTAATATGCACTATAACAGTCATTTGAAAACAAAGGCACACTAGACACAGATGAGACAATGAACAAAATACATAAACAGACATAGACAGTACGTTTTTTCTTGTATTAACTTTACTGTGCTTGAGATAAAGGAATAACAGAAAGAAATAAAACCTTTCTCTAGCTCTACAATCCCTCTTGGAGTTGAGGGTAGGAGAAGACAACCAGTAATTACACTAGGTTTGCTAAAAATCCAAGACAATATATGAAACTATTCATTGTGCACAGATTGATTTCTAAACTCAAAGATGTCTTAGGTCAGTGGACATGGACATGACAACTTCTTGGGGGCTTCAGAGGAAAATGACCAGTCAAATTGAAGGACATTTTTAGATATGGATGTCAGAAGAGAGCTACAGATAATAGTGCTGAGCTAGAAGGAAGAAAAGAATCAGACAAAGTGTGAAGCTGACGCCAGGACTGTCCTCACACATCTAGCTGCAGAGAAAACACACTGCTAGGAGAACCAGAGAGGTAAGTATAAGAAATTCAGATGTGGAGGGTCTTGATTTTCCAAGGTTTTAAATGCAATCTAATGAGAAACAGCACACCAGCCTGGATAGTAATGAAAATTGCTGTCAGGGAAGTCAACAGTGGAATAAATTAAAAATCCTTTACTCTGTCTCTTATTACTTTTTAACTGAGTTAAAAAAAAAAAAAAAAAAAAAAGCTTTAGAAGTAGCCACTGACTTAGGACCATAGTGAAGCAATTTTTTTAAATGTAGGTTTTACCAGCATCTGTGGAGTACAGACTGCAGCCTGGAGAAGTGGGATGTGGTCTGGTAAAACAAATATTTACCAGTCAATTATTTGTGCTTATTTTGAAGGGCAATTAAACATTTTATGCATGCTTTCAAGGGATTCAGATTATCCACATTTGATACACGATGGTGATGAACTGTATCTAAAGATTTACCCAAGTGATTGTCGAAATCAAGAACATCAAGTGAACAGCTGTTTGAAAGAAATGCCCCATCCTGGAGAGGTTGCATGGCACCATGGAATTGAACCCTCCTTCAAGAGCCTTTAGAACAATAAAGTATGATGGTCTAATGCAAACCAGAAATTTACAAGCACAGGCTTTCTACAGTTGACACACACTGTTACCAGCTGGAAATTTAGCATTTCAAAAGTTAGAGTGATAGTTCCAATTGGAAAATCCTCAGTTCTAAATAGCAAAAAAAGGATGGGGAGGGAGGAGACAGTAAAATGACATTGCAAAGACAAAGGAATTAGACAAGGCAGTATGAATAAAACAACAATTAATGTTTAAGTTTCCCTTGTTCAAATGTGAAAATCAGATTTATTTCACTAAATACTGGATTGGAAGGAGAAGATATCAGCAAAGCACAGCTAGAGTTAAAATTTGAACTTAGTTTTCTAGGATTCACTCCTAAGGAGATTGAAATATCCAAAAAGACTTTTTTTTTTTTTTAATTTTTGGTAGAATCACCAACTTAGACTGCTTACTTTCTTGGAAGAAAAAATAAATTTTCTTTCCCAAAAGGATGATGAATAGTGTCGCAAAAATCAGTATATTGGTAAGAGCTATACTTTAGGTTCTTTGAGTATGTTTCCATGCAGAATATATGCATATCTAATTACAACGGCTAACACTGAATGCTTATTACATGGAGGCACATACTTTCAATGTGAGAGCAATGCAATTGTCTCCAAAATTAGACATTGAAGCAACTTTGCCAAAGGTAACCACTCAGCAGGGCATAGCTGGGATTTGAACACAGACAATATCCCTAACCACTGCATTAGCTGTCTTCAGGAGAGTGTTTCAAAATATCTTCTATACAATCCTAATAAAAGTGTAAATCTCTAAGTTTAGAAATAATCTATACCAACTGGCAAGTAAAGTGTCAAAAAATATTTGACTAGTCATGCACTATGAATTTGATGTATTAATAGTTACTGTAAAGAATTGAAATAAGCAAAGTGTCAAGAAGACTAAATATGATTCAATTATTAGATTGTTCATCTCTTGAATGAAGTAATTGCCTACTTATCCCAAAGTTTATGTTAAAATGATCTGATGGTGCTTTAGGGCTGACCTCATGTAGACCACATAAGGAAATGAGAGGATACCTGGCCACAGCAATAGTCAACTTGCCTTCCCTCAAGCTTTACTTCAATTTCCCCTAAAGCCCTTGGGTTCAGCCAGACAAAGAGATTTTAACAGAAAGTAAGCCCATTGATCACTCTTTTTTTAAGGACTAAATGTTTGCCAGTTTCAAAAGCTGTCAAGTCTGTCCCGCAGGCTGGCTGAGTAACAGATGAAAGGAGTTCACAGACACAGACTTGCCTGTCAGAGCCACTACGGGGCTCCTGCCAGAGTCCACAGCAGCCCCAATAAGCCCGTAAGGCTTGCTTTTATTTTGTACAGATTTAATGACAAAGGCCTAGAGCAAATTCAATTTGTGGGTAATAAACATTGTCAGCCCCACCCCCCCACCTCTGAGTAGAGAGCAGTCTTATGCACAAATGATCAAAGGTTGGTTTTAGGACAACATGAGTAAACAAGCTATTTAGATAAACTCCTCTACATTCCCATGTTATCTGCTCTTTGTTATTAGCTCAAGGAGAGGATTAGGCTGCCTTCAGCAATAATCCTTTCCCAAAGCTTTTGCAAAACCTTCCGGATTTCCAAGGTTTGCATCTTTCCTATAATTTTTCTCACCACCCTGACCAATGTCCTACAAAAAACTGTGAAGAAAATCAGATATTACTTAGAATGCTGTTTCTATTTCTTTTACCAATTATTTAAATGAGCCCTATATTTTAAATGTACTAACGTGCAAATTTTCATTTGTTAGTAGGTTCCCTGCCATAGTCAGTTCCTTAAACTCAGGTAACATCTTCAAGCATCAGCTCATATAATCAAGTTACTAATTTTTCCTAAGCTGTCAAACTATTCTTACAACAGAAAACACAGTTCTGGTGTGAAATTATCTGAGCTTACTAACTGCCCCATACTTTTTGAAAGGCAAAATAAAAATAAATGTATGAGTAATAAACACTAAAAAAAAAAGAAGAGAAATTAACATAAAAACAGGTTTTGTAATTTGAAACCCTGGGACTTCTGGTAGAAATAAATGCAAAATATCCAAAGAGAAATGTTCAAAGCCTCACAGGAGGCTCATGCAAAATGTCAAACTGAAAATGAGCTCACAACGGAAAATACAGCCAACATTTAGAAGTTACTTGCAATAAGACAGTACCAACAGACATGACAACAAGCTCAATTAGGAACTAGAAGTAGATAAAAAAGATAAATAATCCATATTAACTTGAGTGTATCAGCTAGTATTTGGGACCTTTAGTAGACAGGTACTCTGGCCAACCAAAGAAAATCTCATCTATTCCCAAGAAAATCTTCATCCTGTCAAAGAGAATCAAGCCTAGAGTGGAAAAAAATTTTTTGTTCTTCAGGAACAAAATACATTTTAATACATTTCCTAAATACTTTAGAAAATACATTCTTATTATTCTCTTTGTGGGGGAAAGAAGCCCATTTCTATCTTTAGAACTCAGTGAAAAATCAGACAAGTGCAAAGCTTGTCAATCTATCAAAATGCCAAAAGCCGTTATTTTAGACATACAGCACTGCACACATCACTTTGAGTTTCTTGGGCTTATACTGCCCAACAGGCTCTAGTTGATCTTGGTCCAGAGAATTAACAGTGATCTAAATCTTGATACTCCCATAAATCAGCAGTAAATGAAATTATATTATTTCCCTGAAGTCAAGACTCTTTCTTTTTTCCAAGACTCTATGACAATCTTAGAATAGAACCATATTTCATACTTAAATGTCTCCTCTCTAAGTGAACTCAATTTAAAATAATTATGTCTAGCCTGCTTTAAGAAAACCCAATATATAAAAAGTTATTTACAAGAATAATTATTTTTAAAATGATACTTTAAAAATAATTATTTTTTAAATGATACTTTAAAAATAATTATTTTTACAATGATACTTTGGAACATAAGATAAGAACTCTCTCTAAATTACATTTATAAAATTCTACACTGGTTATACCAATAAGTTTGCTGATCAGACAGTATATCCTTTCCTTCTCTTGGAAAATTAGAAATTTTATAATATAACCAAAATCATTCTTAATATATAACCAATCTCAAAAGGGAATATAGAAATTAACAGTCACTCAAAACTAGACTAGCAAGCATGTAAGCAGAGGTCTCAGTCACTCAGCGGACATTCTGGTTGGGGCTTGAGTTTCAACATCTCCCCAGGAACATAAGGGACTTTTTTGATCTCCTGAGGGGCTGAAAAGAAAGAAGCTAGAACTGAATTTCATGCAAAACAAGAACTCCAGAAAGGTAACCTCTTACCAGTCCAGGCCAGCAGTAGGAGATCTTGTAAACTATAAGAAAGTTCATGTGAAAAGAAAGAAAAATCTCAAACCTGTGACAGGTAAATATATGGGGTCAGATTTATGTTACCTGTATTATAAATAATAAACTGAGAAATTAACATAAAAACAGATCTTGCATGATTGAAATCCTGGGGCTTCTGGTAGAAGTAAATGCAAAATACCCTAAAGATAAATATTCAAAACCTCACAGGAGGCCCATGCAAAATGTCAAACTGAAGATGAACTCACAATGGAAAACACAGCCAATGCTTAGAAATTATTTGCAACCAGATAAAACCAACAGACATGACACTAGGCTCAATTAGGAACTAGAAGTAGATAAAAAAAAAAAAAAAAGAAAGGGCAACCTAAGAGTCAAAATAACAGCATTAAGCTGATTATAAAATGCAATAAAATTAAAAACCAACAACTACAAGGTCAAAATATGCATTTAGAAACATACAAACATGCCTCTAAATCATCTGCATTTAATAAGAAATAATAATGGAAATGTTTAATACTTGCAAATAAATAAGAATTAAAACATAACTTAAAATGTGTGAGAGGTAGTGTAAGCCATGCTTTAAGACAAAATATGTATACCTTTAAATGCATGTGTTGGGGGAAAAAAGATAGAAAGATAACAAGCCCAGCAACTCAAGAAGTGAGAAGAACAACAGTGTAAGTAAGTTTAAAGGAAATATTAAATAGAAAGTAAGCTGGAAACAATGGCATACACCTGTAATCCCAGATAGTCAGGAGGTTAAGGGGGAGAATTGCTTGAGGCCAGGAGTTCAGGACCAGCCTGGGCAAAATAGTGAGACTTCCATTTCTAAAAATAAATAAATATATAAATAAGTAAATAAATAAATACAAAAGCAGAAGAGAAAAAAAAGACATTAGAATTAATCAGTAAAACAAAGAAAAACTGATCTTTGGAGAAAAAAATGCACAAGGGAAATACACATCTCTGAAAAACTGATCAAGGAAAAAAGGAATATATAAACAATAGTAGGAACAAAAAAAGGATGTAACTATAAATAGAATGGGAACTTTTAAAAAACAACAGTATACTGTGAAAACTTTATGTCAATAAAGGTGAAACTTAAATGAAAATTCTGGTAAAACATAAATTATCAACATTGGCTATTGAAAAAATAGAACACCAGTAAAATTCTATATAAAGTTTCAAACTGATCAGTAGTAAAAGATCTAGACAATAAGAAAAATGCCCCAAAAGCTTTAAAGCAAACTTTATCAAATCTTTAAATAGCAGACAACTTACATTTTATACATAGTTCAGAGTTAGAAATAGAGTGAAAGTTTTCTACCTAGGAAAAACAAACAGCTGCACAATAATAGTAGGGAACATCAATGTCCCACTGACAGCATTAGCCAGATCATCAAGGCAGAAAACTAACAAAGAAATTCTAGACTTAAATTCAACATTCTATCAATTGAACCTAATAAACATCGGCAGAATACTCCAGCCAACAAGCACAGAATGTATATTCTTGTCATCTACACGTGGAATATTCTCTAATATTGAACATCTATTTGGTCACAAAATGAATTTTAATAAATTCAGAAAAATCAAAATCATACCAAGCATATTCTCAGCCCACAGTGGAATAAAAATAGAAATCAATACAAGAGGAACTCTCAAAACCACACAATGCCATGGAAACGAATCAACTTGCTCCTGAATGACTTTGGGGTAAACAAGAAAATTAAGGCAGGAATTTAAAAAAATCTTTAAAACAAATAAAAACAGAGACACAACATACTAATATCTCTAGGATGCAGCAAAAGCAGTGTCAAGAGGAAAGGTTATAACACTAAATGCTGTATCAACAAGATAGAAATATCTCAAATTAATAATCTAACACTGCACCTAAAAAAATTAGGGAAAAAAAACTAATCCCAAAGCTACCAGAATATGAGTAGAAAAAGGAACCTTTATACACTGTTGGTAGGAACATAAATTAGTAAAACCATGAAAAACAATTCGGAGGTTTCTCAAAAAACTAAAAATAGAGCTACCATACAATCCAGGAATCCCATTCCTAGGTACATACCCAAAAGAAAGGAAATCAGTGTATCAAAGAGATATGTGCACTCTCATGTTTATTGTAGCACTATTCACAATAGCCAAGACTTGGAAGCAACCTAAGTATTCATCAACAGATGAATGAACAAAGAAGAAGTGGTACATATACACAATGGAGTAGTATTTGGCTATAAAAAAAGAACAAGATCTTGTCATTTGCAATAACACAGATAGAACTGGAGGTCATGATGTTAAGTGAAACAAGCCAGTCATAGAAAGACAAACTTCATATGTTCTCATTTATGGGAGCTAAAAATTAAAATAATTGAACTCATAGATATAGAGAACAGAAGGATGGCTACCAAAGGTTCGGAAAAGTAGTAGGGGCCTGAGGGAAACGTGGAAATGGTTAATGGGTACAAAAAAAAAAAAAAAAAACAGAAAGAATGAATAAGACCTAGTAAGGTGACTATAGTCAAAAATAATTTAATTGTAAACTTTTAAATAACTAAAAGAGTATACTTGGCTTGTTTGTACCACAGAGGATAAATACGTGAGGTAATGGATAACCCCCCCAAGAAAGAGTCACTTGAGGTTTTTTTTTCTATGTCAACAGAGGAAAACAAATAACTAAAATCAGAGAAAAACCAAGCAAAATTGAGATCCAAGAACCAAAGAGGATCAATAAAATGAAAAATTGATTATTTGAAAGGATTAAAAAAAGAGTGATGGATTGCTACCTAGATTAACAAGAAAAAAAGAGAAAGGAGATGGAAAAAGCACAACTAGAAATGACAAAGGTAACATTACAACCAATCCTACAAAAATACAAAAGATCCTCAGAGACTTATGAACACTGCTATGCACACAAACTAGAAAATCTAGAGGAAATGGATAAATTCCTGAAAACACACAAACTCCCAAGATTGAATCACGAAGAAATTAAATCCTGAATAGACCAACAACGAGTTCTGAAATTGTATCATAATAATTTTTTAAAACTAGCAACCAATAAAAAGCCCTCAACCAGATTGATTCACAGCCAAATTCTACCATATGTACAAGGAAGACCTAGTACCAATTCTACTGAAACTATTCCAAAAAGTAAAGAAGAAGGGACTCCTTCCTAACTCATTCTTTGAAACTAGTATCATCCTGATACCAAAATCTGGCAAAAGAACATCAAATAAAGGAAACTACAGGCCAGTATCCCTGATGAACATAGATACAAAAGTTATCAACAAAATACTAGCAAACTGAATGCTAAACCTGAAAAAGCTAATTCACCAAGATCAAGTATGCTTCATTTCTGGGATGCAAGGTTGGTTCAACATATACAAATCAATAAATGTGATTTAACACATAAACATAATTAAAAACAAAATTATATGATCAGCTCAATAGACACATAAAAAGCTTTTTCTTAATATCCAACATCCCTTCATGACAAAAACCCTCAAGAAACTAGACGTCAAAGGAACAATACCTTAAAATAATAAGAGCCATGTATAACAAACCCACAGACATTATACTGAGTGGGCAAAAGCTGGATGCATTCTCCTTAAGAACTGAAACAAAACCAAGATGGATGTCCACACTCACTACTCCTGTTCAACATAGTACTGGAAGTCCTAGCCAGAGAAATCAGGCCAGAGAAAGAAAAGAGGAAAAGAGAGAGTCAAATTATCTCTCTCCACTGATGATATGATCTATGCCTAGGAAACCCTAAAGAGTCCAACAAAAGACTCCTAGACCTAATAAACAACTTCAGTAAAGTTTTAGACTATAAAATCCATAAGCAAAATTAGCATTTTTTAATCAATGATACTCAAGCTAACACCTAAATCAAAAACACAGTCCCATTTTTAATAGTCCAAAAATAATAAAATATCTAGGAATACATTTAATCAAGAAAGAAATTAGAGATGATACAACCAAATGGAAAAGGATTTCACACTCATAGATTGGAAGAATTAATATCATTAAAATGGCCATACTGCCCAAAGCAATCTACAGATTCAATGCTATTCCCATCAAATTATGATATTCAATGCCATTCATATCAAATGCTACTCATATCAAAATGTCATTTGTCACCAGATTAGAAAACAAAACCATTCTAAAACTCATGTAGAATGTAAAAAGAGTGGGAACAGCCAAGGCAAGCCTAAGCAAACAGAACAAATCTAGAGGTATCACATTACCTGACTTCAA
>PVKV010025988.1:0-28782 GCA_004027835.1 Alouatta palliata | reverse complement strand
GTGGTTTTTGTCCTTGGTTCTGTTTATGTGGTGGATTATATTTATAGATTTGCGTATGTTGAACCAGCCTTGCATCCCTGGGATGAAGCCTACTTGATCATGGTGGATAAGCTTTTTGATGTGCTGTTGCAATCGGTTTGCCAGTATTTTATTGAAGATTTTTGCATCTATGTTCATCATGGATATTGGCCTGAAGTTTCTTATGCTTTTGAATCCTCATAGCATAGCTTCCACTTATGAGTGAGAACATAATGATGTTTGGTTTCTCATTACTGAGTTAGTTCACTTAGAATATTAGTCTCCAGTGTCATCCAGGTCACTGTGGATGCCACATAATTCATTCCTTTTTATGGCTGAGTAGTATCCCATCACATATATATATGTATGTGTATATATATACACATACATCACAGGTTCTTTATTTGCTCGTTGATTGATGGGCATTTGGGTTGATTCCCCGTTTTTCCAATTGTGAATCATGCTGCTACAAACATGAGTGTGCAAGTATCTTTTTTTGTATAATGACTTCTTTTTTTCTGGATAGGCGCCCAGTCATGGGATTGTGGGATCAAATGGTGGTTTTACTTTTAGTTATTTAAGGAATCTCTACACTGCCTTCCATAGTGGCTGTACTAGTTTACATTCCCACCAGCAGTGGAGAAGTGTTTCCTGTTCACTGTGTCCAGGGCAACATCTACTATTTTTTTTTATTTTTTGTTATTATGACAATCCTGAGAGCTTGGTGAAAAAGGAAATCCATTCATTCACTTTTGACCAATGTGTTTGTAATCAGTAATTTGAAGTTGGGTGAACTAAAACAAATAATGCAATCCAGACAGCCTGTTTCCTATCCTATGTCTTATTTAGACTTCTTCAAAGTTTTCACTTTTCCTATGTTAATTTCTTTTGACATAAAAAGAAAATAAAATATTTAAAGGATATTTAACTGGTAATACTATGTAATATGTATTACAATCATTATCAGAGCAAAGAACAATTGCTTTTAAGACTAACACAAATAATGATGAACTAAACAATTGCTGGTCCTATACAACCTTCACAATCATCCAAATGTTCAAATGGATGATTTTCTTTCTGCATTTGTTTAGGACCACAGCAATTGAGAACAACATAGCAAGAAAACAAGCTAGCATTTTCAATTAAAATCTAGAGTAAACAAAATAATCAGAGAATAGTTTTGTTATAAACTACATTTTTTAGTGCTTGATTGATAGGTATTATCGAGTATTATTATACTATATTTAAAATGAGAAGAATAAAAGTGTAATTCCGTGGTTCTAATTTAGCTGTGAATATGGTAAATTATTTCTTTCCTAGTTGACTTCAGTTTCTTCATTTACAAAACGAGACAGTCTTTGGATGTGCTAATCTCTGTCTATCTGTCTATCTATCTATCTATCATCATCATCTATTTTTCTTGAAAATAGATTTACTATAAACTGTCAAAATTTCTTCTGAGATGGCTTTTTGCTTTCACTTTTTGGACTTGGACTTCGTTTAATTTTAAGAATAATGCAATATTGGAAGGTTCTAATATCATCACTTTTGGTATAGAGGATATAATAAATACTGCTATCATAGATTCTGTTACCATTTTTCCTAATGGATGTCTTTCCTCTTAACTTGGAAAAACTTATTTAGTACTACAATTACAAAGTATGAGGTTTATAAAACATTAAGGATGACTTTGTTTCATGGTGAAACTAACTAGGATATTGAGCCTAATCAATATCACTCTTTCAGCAAATATGGAATCTGAAATGGTTCTTGGATATCAGTTCTTATTTTGCCTCTTTCTTTCTACCTATTCATGTTATAATTAATCAATTAATTATAACTGATTAATCAAATCACTAGACTGAAGAATGCATAAATCTGGCCCTTTATAGAAGTTTCCTAAACTTCTTCCCCAATTCTAATTATGGCTGCCACTTTCTACAATGTGATATATTTCTCTATTCTGTGAAATACTGGAGTAAGAATCAGGAGAGATTACAGTTCTGATTCCAGCTCCATTACTTACAAGCTAAAAGCATACTGACATGCCATTTAAACTTTCAGAACTTCAGTGTCATTATCTTAAGAAATAAGGCAACAAATACTGTCCTATGAATCTGAGGGAGCTCATACAAATCTCCAGTACATTTTCTAAGACCCAGAGTTGGACTAGGTTTCAGTAGTTCTTCTTTAACCCAGGAAAGTGTGATCATTCATTTGTTCAATGAACATTTGTTGCCCATTTAATATGTCCCAGGACATATTGCTAGGGAAGCAGGAGCCTAGGGAAGCTAGAGTGACACATTTTAAATCAATTCCATTTTAAAACTAGCAAGGCACATTCCTTATAAGTCATGACCCATGGTCCTAAGATGTTTACAGCTAAGGAAGTAGCTTGGTAATGCCTGAAAGGACAAACTCCAACAACAACAGAAATTTCAGATGTCCCAATACCCATAACAACATACGTTTTCAGAATAATTATAGCCACTGTTAAAGTCACACTGAGCTAAGTACAGCAGCCCTGTGTATGATTTTCTTACACTAATCCTTATGCTCCAGACTCCACTAACCCACCTGCAAAATCCCTATCTACTTGGATTGGGCTGTGTGGCTGCACTGGTTTTCCCAAAGATTGCTCTATTAATGGATATGTGACAGAATCTCTGCTCTGAAGGGGTAAACTCTCATGTCTTTAAATTGGTGCCTGATTATTGAGCTACATTCCACCTTCAACATTCCCACTGGGCACCCAGCCCAAATGGCCTCATTCCATTGTTTCCAGCCTCTTTGCCCTCATTCGGTGTGTTTCATCCTTCTGGTATTTTCTAACTCATTTGTTTCCCTCTGTCCTTGTTTTAAAGACAACCCAGATGCCCTTTCCCCCATAAAGCCTCTAATCTAATGGTCTCTTGGGAGAGGATGTCTTTCTAGTATGAGCTGTTACAGAACTTTGTGGTTCCTTTTTGGCATTTATTATTATTTTTCATGTGATACAGGGTATTTGATCTATCTTATCTTCCTACAGATGCAAACTCCATGAGATCAGGTGTATATCTTATATTGTCTACCAAGTCTTAAGCACAGACTGTTTAGAAAATTTTCACTTGAGTCCATATAGTTCAAGAACAGTGAAAGCAGAATTGAATCTTTGCTATATCTCATTCTGACATCTCTTCTTTTAACAATTTCTGCATCATTTTTTGCCTTCACATCCCCTGGTACAGTGGTTACCAACTCAGTCTGTTTGAGGAAACATCCATTCATATGATTTTGCAGCATGCTGTAGAGAATATGATTTGTTTACCTTTGTTTGATTTCATTATTGGAAAAGTTGTTAATCTGTGAAAGAGAAGTCAGGCTTTTTAAAACACAAAGTATTTATTGATTTCTTACTTGGGCAAACATATAGGATAGATGAAGTATAAATAACGGTTCTCATTTTACTGATGAAGAGACTGAGGTACAGTGATTAAGACATTTGAGAAAATTATTGATGGGACTGGGACTAAGACCAAGGTTGTCCAACTTCTATCTATTTTTATCTTGCCATTATAAATTTTTGTGAATATTTCTACATGGAAAACGAAACAGCTAGTGTTCTTATTTTATTATATTGCATTGACAGCATAATTATGAATACTTAACATATAAATGAAGAAAAATAAAAGGATTCATGTTTATTAGGTATGATTTATGTGACAAATACTTTATGGAAATTGCAGCTTATTCTTTGTAAAATGCTAAAAGATAAGTATTATTATTCCCACTTGGTGCATGAAGAAACGGAGGCTTAGAGAGATCAGGTAACTTGCCCAAGGTCACACAGCTGGAAAATAGCAGAACCTATGTGAGGGCTCTTTTATGAATAGTCCAAAACCTGAATGTTTGCCAGTAGTCAGTGGAAAGTGCAGCCTTGGATCCATTTTTTTTTTTTTTTCTGTTACTTAATGTTGACAAGTTTGTTGACCTATCTGGACTTTGGTTTTATCCTCTTTAAAATGAGGGTAATGCCTGGTTTGTTTCACTTAACATGATGATCTCCAGTTCCATCCATGCTGTTGTGAATGACTGGATCTTATTCTTTTTTAGGCTGAATAGTAAATAGAAAAAGAATGAGTGAGACCTATTATTCAATAGCACCATAGGGTGACTATAGTCAATAATAACTTAATTGTATATTTTAAAATAAATAATGTAATTGGATTATTTGTAACTCATAGGATAAAGGCTTGAGGTGAGGGATACTCCATTTTCATGACATGCTTATTTCACATTGTATGCCTGTATCACAGCATCTCATGTACCCCATAAACATGTACACCTACTATGTACCCACCAAAATTAAAAATAAATTAAAAAATAAAACAATTAAAAATAAAATGAGGATAATGCCTGTTTCTAGTGATTGTTGTATGAATTTAATAAGATTTGTAGTGCCTTGTTTTTTGAGTGAGGACGGGAAATGAGAAAAGGTAGCCCTTTAGCAACAAGGCCACTGATTCTAGACTTACAAATGGGATTCAAAGACTCCTGATTCTAAGGCAACTGCCCTTTCTATTATAACATATACTTGGTTTGTAGTTAATGGGAGAGGAAAGCCTTTTTTTCTTATATTTCGCAGAACATACATGATTTTCCAATGGTGAAAAAAGGAAACTAGATCTGGACTGTTTCTGAACCGTCAACTGTCAATGTCAATATATCTGTGCATTAGCTACAGGCGGTTCTTTCTGCAAAATGAGTTATGATGTGACTAATTTTAAACTAGAACAATCACAACTCATGTATAGATAAGCCCCAGTACATCCTAGTGTTTTTGTCTTAAAAACTTTTCGGTACCTTTCATGATGAATATGGCTGCTCTATACTTTAAGGCAGCCAGTGTGTTTCCCAGACTTTCTACTATGTTGCACTGGAGGAAAGGTTCAAATAGAAAGATGATTTATTATAAGTATTCAAAACTGTCAGTGTGACAGAATTTCATCATATCTGGAAAATGTTAGCACTCTTGTTTTCAATTTAATATTTTGTAGCCTTTAGAACATGTGAATAAAAATTATGTAATTTTTTCTTGTCAGTCACAGATACATCAGGGTTAATGAGACTTTTCTTTGATAATGACCTGGGCATGCTGGTGGAGGGCATAGAGACCCATGGCCCCCAAGGGAAAGCTAGGGTATAATTAAGATAGAAGACAGGACTAATTTTAGCTGGGAGCAAGTAAGTTAATTATGTGAATTTTACAATCTTGCTAAAATCAGCCTTAGAGATTGAGCCCAACTTTATATTTCTTAGAGTCTCAGAGTTCTTGCATTTCCTCTGAATGCCAAGAAGATGTCAATATGTAAAACTGACAAAACTTTAAGGCCTACTCTTTTTAACATTAGGCAGAGAAGGTTAAAGAAATCCCGCGGTTATTAGTTAAACCCAACCACTTGACCCACTAAGGAAAAGCTGAGAACAGAAAAAAAAAAAAGACAATTTTATTCCCTAATTATAGCTAGTTACCAGCAGAACTTAAATCTCTGGCTCTTATCTTTGAACTTTGCATAGTTAATGATTTAGTTACTGGTGGCAGCAGATTCAGAGAGATAATACAGGCACTGAAAGCACAACAAACTCCTTGCGGGCAAAAAAAGACTTAGGTTTATTCCCTCTAGATCCTGGCACATACATAGCACTTAAAATATTTTGATAAATATATGAAAGTAAAGATCTCAGACTGAGTTAAATTATCCCTCACAATAATCCCATTCTACATGTTTTTAACTACATTTTCTCTGACTTCTTTTGAGAGTAAAAGAAATTTCAACATTTGAACTTGGCATTTCTCATGACCCCAGGAAAAAAAAATGCTTGAGTGATTGGGTATTTCTTTCTTCTATTGAGTTCCGCCCCAATTTCTAATTAATGTGTGAACCAACTTTAAATAAGAAACAAACGCATCTTTCAGTATGTCTTTCAAAAATACTGATTTAATTTATATTTCTTTCAGATTGTAGAGTTAAGGATTAGAGACCACCCTTCAGAATGTAATACTCACTTAGCAAGAAGATGACAACTTTGCTAGTGTTTATCAAAAAGTTATTTGCATTTTCTGTCTTTATCAACTACTATCATTTACCTATGACAAAAACAGATTTTCATTTTGTGTTATTATGATATTTTTTTTCAATTAGTTTTTTGAAAGCAGCTTTCACATCCTTGTTCCGCAAAGTGTAGATCAAGGGATTCAACATGGGGATGATAATTGTGTAGAACACAGAGGCCCACTTGTCTTGGTCCAGGGAGTAGCTCGATGTTGGCCTCAGGTACATAAACATGACTGTGCCATAGAAGAGGGTGACACCAGTAAGGTGAGACCCGCAGGTGGAGAAAGCCTTAAGACGGCCTTCAGCTGAATGCATTCTGATGATTGCAATGAGGATAAAGGTATAGGAGATGAAGATGATGAGGATGGTGCTGAATTCAATGAAGCCACACAGACTGAAGAGCAAGATCTCACTGATGTGAGTGTCTGAGCAAGAGAGGGCCAAGAGTGGTGGGATTTCGCAGAAGAAATGGTTGATGATATTGGAACTACAGTAACTCAGGCTGAAGGTGAGGGTAGTGTGGGCTACTAAACTCACTAGACCAGCCAGGTAAGAGCCCAGCATGAGAGCCAAGCAGACCCACTTGGACATGAGGGTGCTATAGTGGAGGGGTCGACAGATGGCCACAAAACGATCATAGGCCATGGCTGCCAGGACATAGCACTCAGCATCTACAAAACCTACAAAGAAAGCAAACTGGGTGGCACAGCTGGAAAAGGAGATAACTTTGTGCTTTGTTAGGAAGTCAGCCAGCATCCTGGGGGCAATGGCTGAGGAGTAGCCCAGGTCAACAAAAGACAGGTTGCATAGGAAAAAATACATGGGTGTATGAAGTTGAGTGTCTGTTATAATCAGGATAATCATACCAATGTTCCCCACTACATTGACCAGGTAAACTATGAGAAAGACCATGAAGAAGATGATCTGCAGCTGAGCGTCCTGGGTGATGCCCATGAAGATAAACTCAGTCACCATTGAGTGGTTTTCTTTATTCATTGCATCAAGCGTACATGTGCCTAGATTTAGTTTATTGATGGATGTAGTAATTTCACCGTCACTGAAAATATTCAAACTAAAGACAAGCAATTATATACCAGAGATATTGCAAAATATCTATATATCTATTTATCTATTGTGTGTGTATACATATATTTCTACAATAAATGAAGGCTTTGTTTAGAATGATCCGTAAAAATCCTTCCAGTAATTAGATTCTAGGACCAATAGGATAACTCAAATGGCTTTGTTAAATTTGATGATGTGTCCTCTTCATGTGCCCATTCACGACAGAAGGAAGTGTTAACTTCTTGGGAATGGCAAGTTCTGCTTCTCCAATGACATTTGTGTTCTTGGGTCATTTATCATGAGATACTAGATGTTTGACTCAGTCTGCACAATTGTGCCTGTTATTAATGAGTAAAGAAGAACAGTGTTGAGTATTCTTTCTAAAACAAAGCAAATATAAATGCAGATAAATAAATTTTCATTTTCATTACAGGCAGACATAGAAAGGAAAATAGGTGACACAAGGATCTCAAAGTATAACAAATCACACATACACAGAAAGTGAAATACTTGGATCTGAAGGTCAGAAATCTTAAAAAAAAAAGTAAAATATAATTTTTAAAAGCCAGAGTTACTGAGTGGTCCAGGAAAAATTTAAAAAAAGCATATTTCTGATTTTAAAAACTTGTATCCATAATATACAAAGAGACTTTAATACCTAATAATAAAAAATCAAAGAATCCTACAAGAATGGGCCAAAAATTTCAATATCTACTTACTTACCAACTTACCAAAGGAGATAACTGAATAGCAAATAAATGCATTAAAATGCTCAAATATTCATTAGGAGAATACAAATTAAAAACACAATAAATAACATTATACACTAATGATTAAACTTTTAAAAGACTGAATATACCAAGTGTTGACAAGGAAATAGAGTAACTGGAAATTTCATTATTATTGATAGAAATGTAAAGTAGTACAACCACTTTGGAAAACACCTTGGTAGTTTCTTATAAACTCATTTAGTAACCCTGAAAACATCCTAACTGTACATAGGTGACAGAGTAAATAAATTGGAGTATGGCCGTAAAATGAAATTCGACTTAATGATTAAAAGAATCAGATTGTTGATACAAACAATGTGTTGAATGAAATCTCAAAATAATTAGACTGAGAGAAAACAGCCAAATAAAAAGAGTATACCTTGTGTAATTCCATTTATAAAAATCTAGAAAGTGTAAGATAATTAATATTGACAAGAGGCAGATCAACGATCGCCTGGATAGAGGTGTGTGTCAGGTGGAGCTGAGGGGAGGGAGTATCAAGAGGCATGAGGAAACTTTGGGGATAATGGATTTATCTACTACTTTCACGATGATAATGGTTTTGTGAGTGTATATATATATTAAGACATATCAAACTTTGTACATTAAACATATTTAATTTGTTGTACATCAGTTATACCTGAATAAAGTTGCTACAACAAAGAAGAGAATACTGTCCCTACTCTAGTTCAGCTATTTCTCACTACATGTGAATGTAGAAATCTTTTCATAGGCTAGATTGATGAGGAAATAAAAAGTTAGGCTGAGGGGCTGGCAAAGTCACTTGCTAATTCTGTGAATTGCAGAATCAGAATTTGGTACTACCAATTCTTGAATTTGGGACTACCAATTCCTTATGTAGTGCTGCATTCATTTTTTCCTTTTATTTCTTCATGCAGGAATTTAAAAATAACCCACAAGAAAAAAACAAAAACAAAGAATCATCTAACATTTGTCAGCATGTTCTTCAACTTTGGCAAGAGAAAAAATAATCTTACTGTTGAAAATGGACCCATCTAGCCAACCTTATCCTTACTTTTTTTTTTTAAGATGGAGTTTCAGTGTGTCTCCCAGGGTGGAGTGCAGAGGCGCGATCTAGGCTCACTGCAGCAACCTCCACCTCCTAGGTTCAAGCAATTCTCCTGCCTCAGCCTCTCAAGTAGCTGGGACTACAGTCGCTCACCATCACACCCAGCTAAGTTTTGTATTTTTAGAAAAGACAGGGTTTCACCATGTTAGCCAGGCTGGTCTCGAACTCTTGACCTCAGGCGATCCAACTGTCTCGACCTTCCAAAGTGCTAGGATTACAGGTGTGAGCCAAAATGCCCGGCCTATACTTATACTTTTATAGATGAGGAAACAGACTCAGACAATAATTAAAATGCAGATACCAAATGGCAGTATTTAAAGGAGTAAGAAATAACCTTGTAAGAAGCACTGTAAGTCAGGACTCTAATCCACAGCTGGGTATGTGCCAATCCATTTAATTGGACTGGAAAATGTAATTAAAAAATAATTCCCTTCTCCCTTATAGATTCAAGGCTCTGGTTAAATGAAGCAATGTATGGGAAGGTGCTTCACCAGCCGTAAAGCATCCTATCTGTTCTCATTTACAGTGAACAGACAATTTCAGGTTTTACCATCTGCAACTCCTTATTTTCAACACAAGACTCAGCTTCTTGGAGTCATAATTTTTCATTTGCTCATTGAAGCTAATAATGGCTCCCTCAAAAAATTTCTGTAAAAATTTATTAGAATATAGACAAAGTACTGAATTTAGTGACATCATGTATTAGGTGCTTAATGCAATTGGTCGTTATGTGCAAGTACTGATGTTTTAATTTATTAGATGAGTGTGCACTCATAATTCCCAGAAAAAATGATTCATGCCTATTCCATAGAAATGATGTATCATGGACTGCCTAAACTTTTAGGGAGACATAAATTTAATTCTGTAGCAATTCCATTAAATGATATTTAGAGATAAGGCTGTAATATTCAAAATTGAGCTTGACAAAGACAAAAGGAAAGAAAACCTCTACACTTTTCTTTTTGGTCCTATGTCACCCGTGTTCAGCCCATTAGACTCTAAAAGAAATGATAGAATATTCGCAGATAAGCATATTCTGTTGTTAATAATAAGTTCAAATATTTAACACAAGACCAGCACAGGTATTCTGTTATGGAAGTACATAAAGGAAAAAAATATATTTAAGATTTCTATGTATCACTTGCTTTTTCAAGTTCATGTGAAAAGAATAGTGGAGCAAGAGTCTGGAGATCCTGCTTATAGTCCTATGCTTTTTAAAGAATCAATTGTTTGATCTCAGTAAATTGCTACATTAGATGCACCTTCCTTATCTGTGATACAGATGGAGTGGTGAATACAAATTCTGTAGAATCTTCCATTCCTAGCATTTTCTGAATTTAGACTTGTAACAAGACATCCTAAAAGCTCAACGCATGGTCTTTGTGTTTTTTTGAAATATTAGAATAGTAGCAGGGACATTGTGACAACCAGAACCCATGCTCTAAGGGACGCTGGGCAGCATAGTGCTCCACCCCAAGAGGTCACATCTCTTTCTACATTCAGACCTATGACCTGACCTGCTTTCTACCTGTTGGTGAGAGGTTGAATGTTCCTCTTCTTTGATGGATTATACCAAATATACTTTCCGTGAAGAATCTAAACACGGTGAATTAATCTGGTTGCTGTCTGAGCTGCTTGCTCATCCCACCTCGCTCCTGTGTACAGGAGATATTTAAGTGTCACAGACAATTCCCAGAAGAAATATGATGAAATACTTTCTGCACTCACAGGAAACACGAAGATTTGATGAACTGTGATCCTCCAAGGAATTTCACTCTCTTCCCCTTCAACTTTAATGAAAAAAGAATGAAACACAGGTGAATATTTAAAAGACATTCTAGTGATGATTGAGTTGGTAAGAAGCACTGCATGGGCTGTTTTGTGCAAATTAAAGACTCCTACATAAGGAGAATTAGGGAGTAGTTAAGGAAAGTCTTTTTGCTGATGCCTGAAAGTCTTTTAAAAGAGGATGTTATTTCCATGTTTTGTGAACCGGCATATATGTATTGCTGTAATGCTAAAAAAGAAAGAAATACAACGTTATTTGTAATTAAAACAAAAGTAAAGCAACACAGGGAAACCCTGAGTGGTATTAGATATTTCGATTACCTTGATTGTGGTGTTGATATCATGGGTGTTTGCATATGTCTAAGCTCATTAAATCATACATATTAAATATGTGTAGTTATCTGTATCAATTGTAACTAAGTAAAGCTTATTAAAACTAATTTCAAGTGGCAACAAAGAGCTACCACAAACAAAGTCTTATAGAAATTCCTTGGAGAAACCAGCATTTATCTGTGAAGAAAATGAAGAAGGATAAATTGAAAAGCAATTATTCACAGTTCTGTATACCTGTCACCATCGACTTTCTGATGTGTCTGGTCATTTTCTGTGAACTGGAGGCCATTATCCTTAGCAAACTAACGCAGGGACAGAAGACCAAACACCACAGGTTCTCACTTAAGTGGGAGATAAATGATAAGAACACATGAACCCATAAAGGGGAATAACATACCCTGATGAGGGTGGAGGATGGGAAAAGAGAGAGGATCAGGAAGAAATCACCTCCACTGAGATCGTCTTTAAGTTATAGGTGTCTGATATTAGGTGTAAATTAGTTGTTACATGAGAACAAACTGAGATGATTTAAGTGAGATTAAGGTTTGTGCAACTGGAGTATGGATGGAGGTTGAAAGGAATATCATATGGCACAAGGATGTTGGTGGTAAGGGACATAGAATATCAAGATTTTAGGTAATAATGGAGTGGTAGAATGAGTGGTGCACACCATTATGCCCGGTCAATTTTGTATGTTTAGTAGAGACAGGGTTTTGCCATGTTGGCCAGGCTGGTCTCAAACTCCATACCTCCTTACCTGCCTTGGCCTCCCAAAGTATTGGGATTACAGGAATGAGCTACTGTGTCTGGCTACTGATAACTATTTCTTACTCTGGAGAGTGGGGAAAAACCTAAGAGTGAAGGTAACTCATTTATTAATTATTATATGTATTGGATGCAGCAATTCACATTTGTTATTTTATCTGCACAATTCACATTTGTTATTTTATCTCCAGAGTCACTCTATAAGGTAGATATTAGAAAGGATATTGCAATCCTATCTATTGATAATTCTATCAAGTGCATTATAACTAGCAGGATACTTAAAAATTCCAGGGAGAATGGGCAATTTTTGTTGTTTGGGACTGTCTTATAGCTTGCAGTCTTTCTATATTTTTGCCTCTCACACACTAGATTCTACAGTATAACCCTCTGTTATTGTGACAGCCAAAAATTTCCATAATGTCCTCAAAAGAAAAAATCACCTCCACAGAGATTGCCTTTAAGTTGTAGGCATCTGATATTAAGTGTAAATTAGTTGTTACATGAGAACAAACTGTGGTGATTTAAGTGAGATTAAGGTTTGTGCAATGGAGTATGGATGGAGGTTGAAAGGAATATAATATGGCACAAGGAGGTCAGTGGTAAGGGACATCAAGATACTGTCATCAAGATACTACTCCAGAGGTTGCCAATATTGCCCAGAGCACATAAAATAAGCCATTAGTTGTTACTGCAGTTTGTGTGGTATCCATATTTAAAACAGAAGGATGTTTTTTCACAAACTCTTTGCTGCTGTTGCATGATTGCTATTATCACTTGGTCCAGTCTCTTCTTCTATGACTAGGGAAAGGGTGGCTGAACAGGTTTTCACAATTATTCATGATTCATATTAATGTATAAGCTCTCTGGAGTGGTAGTCACATCTTTATTAGTCATCATTTCCCCTATTAGTTAATAAATGCTTCCGGCTTGGTTATTGACCTTTTGGGATCCCTTGGTTCTTTGTAAAGTTTCATTGCAACTTAACTGTCAGTGATTAATTCTTTACATTCTAAAAATTACTGGGTATGTACTGCTTGCCAAGTGCCCCCCTAAATACATGTGTTTTCTGATGCTTATTAATTATTATATGTATTGGATGCAGCAATTCACACTTGTTATTTTATCTCCAGAGTCACCCTAAAAAGTAGATATTAGAAAAGGTATTGCAATTCTATCTATTGACAATTCTATCAGAAAATTGATAATTCAACATAGAAAGATTTAGTGAAATACCCAAAGTCACACAATCAGCCAGACACTTAGTCAGGATTCCAAGCCAAGAGCTTCCTGTTTTCTCTACCTCCCTCACCATTATCTAGGTAGGACAGATACTGACATGTACACTTATAGAAGATGGGGCCACAGTAGAGCTACTCTGCTATTTTGTGGATTCTATTGATTCTCCCAAGAGCAAATCTCCAGCTATCAGGGGAGAAAGAAGAAAAATGATTCATGGTGGTTAGGAATATGGGACTCAAATGCATTCTCTGCTGGGTCCAGGTGTCCCAAGAGTAAAGGAGAGAAACATGAAAATGACTTGTGATCTCTTCATTTCAGAGGGGAAAAATAAGCAGATAACAATGAGGTGACAGGAGAGACACGGTCCCTGGAGACCAAATAACAAGAAATATATTTTGCTTAAGTTAGGATGCTTATTCGAGAGTCAATTCTAGAGACTCCACCATTGAAATAAATTGTAATTGATATGACAGCTGCACTCCAGCGGTACACTTTGTATACTGAAATGTGTTTTACTCTGATATAAAATATTGCAGTGTTATCTTTAAGGAAAAGTGAAAGAACAAAAGACTCAGTCTATGCTGAATGCAGAGTAGCATCAAAGGAGGGCGTGAACAGTTTTAGCTTTCCTACTTCTGTAATAGGTTTTCTACAGAATCTGTTCCAGCTATACCCTCTTACTCTGAGAGAATTAGAGTGAATGCTTCCAATAAGAAGAAAGATTTTTCTTATATTTTCTGCATTCTTTCTGGTGAATTTAAGAATTGGACAGGAGCAAGCAAAGGGATCGAATAGAAATCAAACAGTTACTAAAGGTAAGACAAGAGGTATAAAGGGCTCTGTCCATTTAACTTACTGTCCTGATAAAAAATTCACGATCCTGTGAATTTCTTCAATCACTTCTCAACACAAAGTTCCCAGCGCACTGAGTGGCTAAACAAGAAAGTTGAATTAAATACTGTATGTGTTATTTTATTACAAAATGTATAAGCCATTAGGAAAAATATAAGCAGCAATAAATAAGATTATTTTAAGGCCCTTTTAAATAAAAGAAATATCTCATGAAATTTTAGTATTACTTTTAGAAACTCTTAGAAATTGAGAGCCCAGATCTTTGGCTAAGGAATCTCTGGGCTAAAGAGTTGACTGAAAAATCTCAGCAGGGCCTGGGGAAATACTGCACAGAAGAGGCAAAATGCTTGTCAGAATAGAGGGGGAGACAGAGGCTTGGTATTTACACGGTAAGATGTAAAACAAACAATATTTGCTATCTTGCTGATTAATACATGTGAGTTTTAAGAAAGCAATTTTCATCAACTGTAACTATTTTCTCTTTAAGAGATATGACATTTTTACTTCTTATTTAATTAGTAAATCTCTGAGAATTACAATATCCAGTGCTTTGTGTATCAGTGCTGATGTCTATTATTGACAGGGCCCTCTAAAGAACCTCAAATGTTAAGAGAATGGAAGTTACATTGGCTGGGCATACGTCTAGATTCTATTAGGCTAACTCTGAGAGCCCAGAGAGACTTCAGGCAAGTTAAACTTTTACACCTTACATTCCCCATCTGCAAAAGGGGATGATAAACACCTATTAAGTAGAGTTTAAATAAAGCGTATTGGCAAAACACTTAATAAAGTGCTTGTAGAGTGTAAGAAATCCTCAACAGATTTTCATACTTTTCAATACTTATATTTTACTCAGCATTACTTACTTTGTATGTTTAGCACATCTAAGACATTTTATTCTGGGCACTATTTCTGTTAAAATAATACTCTCAGAGGAAGTTTCTGTTTGAGAATCAGAGAAGAAAGATCCATTCATTTTTTATCATTTCTTCTAGAGATGCTGTTCTTTGAAGTTCAAACAGCAAGTTTACTTCAAGGAAGAGGACCTAGGCTGTGTATCTATGTCAGTGAAATACAGATGGAGGCAACGTGGTGCTGAAGAGCAGCAAAAAATTTAGCATCAAGAGACCTACATTGTAGCTCAGGAACCACCACTGATTGGCTGAGAAACTCCCACACTTTGCTGGTCTCATCTAACAAAAGATGATGTTACGTATACTCTTGGGATATTACCTGATCATTCCTTTCACTGATTTGTGGTAAGGCTAATATAAGATAATGGGTGCAATGACACTTTTTGAAATTGTTATGGAATTCTATTAAAATGTCAGCTTTACTTATTGATCAGGATATTGAGCCCCTATCTCCATGATGATTAGGTAGAGCCCAGCATAAACAGGTGCTCTGTCTATGGCACTATCCGTGATAATAGAACCAGTTCCTGCCCACTCTTTCCCTCACTGTTTTCAGAAACTTATTTATCTTCAGTGTTAGCAAGGGTACTGGGTCACTCTGACCCCATGTTTTAATTTAGACAGTATCAAATAACTTCTTTCTGTGAGTAATAAAGAATTTACCTCTGTCTTACCTTCTGAGCTATACATTGACAGTCAGCCTTGTAAAGTTTAAACTTTTGGTTAATAATCTGAGATCATGGAAGGGGTGGGGGATTTGAGTTAAAGTGGAGAATTCCACTCTTGGTGTTTAACTTTGATTTGGAAGATCTAGTCTGGGCATCTATTCTGAATTTTCTTTTTTATTTCTTTTACTTTTCTTGTCTTATATTTGTCTTCATTACGCCTTGCAAAGGGTGACTCTTCTTTCCGTTTTGATTACTTGGTATTAAGTTATTTCCCTGATTCAGTAGGGTGACTGAAAAGTTAAATGTGCTTCTCTGATGTTTTCTGGGTCTCTTGAGAACTTGTGAATCTGAGTATTAGAGATTTTCACTACCTTGGCTACTTCTGCCATTTTTTTTATCAGGGATGCCTGCTCCTTCTTACAATCTGATGCTCTAAATATTGGACTGAATTATGGAAAAGTATCATTTAACTGAACCTCTTCTGTTCTCTGTAGACAATTATCCTGAGAAATCAGAATGGGGTTCGAACTGTACTGGCTGCGTGGGAATATTCTCTATGTTTTCTTCCTTGACTAGACAATTTTTAAGTTCTTCCTCTACCCAAGAAATTCAGCTGTTTACCTTTTTCTTTTATTTTCTTTCTTTCTTTCTTCCTTGCTGTCTTCTTTCTTTCTTTCTTCTTCTTTCTTTCTCTTTCCTTCTCTATCTCTTTCTTTCTTTCTTTATTTCTTTCTCTTTCTTTCTTTTCTTTTCTTTCTTTCTTTCTTTTTCTTTCTTTCTTTCTCTTTTTTCTCTTTCCTTTTCTTTCTTTCTTTCTTTTTTCTCTCTTTCCTTTCTTTACTTTCTTTCTTTCTTTCTCTTTCCTTCTTTCTTTCTTTTTTCTTTCTTACTTTCTCTTTCTCTCTTTCCCTGCCTCCCTCCCTGCCTTCTTCCTTCTTTCCTTCCTTCCTTCTTTCTTTCTTTTTTGAGACAAAATTTTGCTCTATCACAGAGGCTGGAGTGGTGCAGTGGCACAATTCCTGCTCACTACAGCCTTGAACTCCCCGACTCAAGCAATCCTCCCACCTCAGACTCCTGAGTAGCTGAGATCACAGGCACAATACCAGGTACAGCTATTTTTTTTTCTTTTTATTTTTATTATTTTATTTATTTATTTAAATTATTTTATTTCATAAAAATTATTTCCAAGTTCAGATCAGACAGGTAATGTGCCGATGTTGTAACAAGATTCAAGGATGGTACATCTCACAGAAGCGTGTGAACACCCAATCATCATGCTCAAGCTATTTTTTTAAAAAAGAAAATTTGTAGAGATGAGATTTTGTCACATTGTCCAGGCTGGTCTTGAACTCTTGAGCTTAAGTGACCTGTCTTGCCTTGGACTCTCGAAGTGCTGGGATTACAGTTGTGAGCCACCATGCCCTGCCAACTATTTTCCTTGTCTGGGACTATTGATTAATTTTGTTAAATTTCAATATTTTTATTAATTCTATTAGTACTGCAGAAGAATTATCAGTGGCCTGAATTTATTCTATTATCCTTCTCCAGACGTTGTGTCTGTAGGGTATGTCAATATATAAATTAATTTATGTATCACAAGTAATTATGGCAGTCACATCTTAAGAATCAGTTATTTTAATTATTCAACAAATACTTAACTCTAGAAATGACCACAGTTAATAGATACTAAATCACTTGCTTTAGTCATTAGTAGGCAGCACACCTAGTACTAAGATACAAGTCTTTTGCTTGGACATCAAATCCGACATGTTTTACTATGCTTTTCACTTTTTGCTCTTCTGTTAGAATTTATGTTTAACTAAACACAAATTATGGCTCCATCACGTATTCATCTGAGTAATTCCACTTTGCATCTTCTGTCTTATTACAGCTTAAAGGATGAGACATATGATAGAGATTCGAGGCAGAAATCAAACAGAAGTGACTGAGTTTCTCCTCTTAGGACTTTCCGACGACCCAGATCTACAAGGGGTCCTCTTTGCATTGTTTCTGTTAATTTATGTGGCAACCATGGTGGGCAATCTGGGGATGATTGTATTGATTAAGATTGATCTCCGTCTCCACACCCCCATGTACTTCTTTCTCAGTAGCCTCTCTTTTGTGGATGCCTCTTACTCTTCTTCCGTCACTCCCAAGATGCTGGTGAACCTCATGGCTGAGAATGAGGCCATTTCTTTTCATGGCTGTGCTGCCCAGTTCTACTTCTTTGGCTCCTTCCTGGGGACTGAGTGCTTCCTGTTGGCCATGATGGCATATGACCGCTATGCGGCCATTTGGAACCCCCTGCTCTACCCAGTTCTCATGTCTGGGAGAATTTGCTTCTTGCTGATAGCTACCTCATTCCTAGCAGGCCTTGGAAATGCCACCATACACACAGGGATGACTTTTAGATTGTCCTTTTGTGGCTCTAATAGGATCAACCATTTCTACTGTGACAGCCCACCACTCCTCAAACTCTCTTGCTCCGACACCCGTGTCAATGGCATTGTGATCATGGCTTTCTCCAGTTTCTATGTCATCAGCTGTGTTACGATTGTTCTCATTTCCTACCTGTGTATCTTCATTGCCATCTTGAAGATGCCTTCGCTAGAGGGCAGGCACAAAGCCTTCTCCACCTGTGCCTCTCACCTCATGGCTGTCACCATATTCTTTGGGACAATTCTCTTCATGTACTTGCGCCCTACATCTAGCTACTCCATGGAGCAAGACAAGGTTGTCTCTGTCTTTTATACAGTAATAATCCCTATGCTAAATCCCCTCATCTATAGTTTAAAAAATAAGGATGTAAAACAGGCCCTAAAGAAGATCTTACAGAAACACATCTTGTAAAGACATGCTACCCATCATTTATTATGAAGAAGAAAATACATTTTCATGTTAATTATATTCTGTGATTATTTAACCTATTTCTCTTTGTTAAAGTAAATAATTTAAAATGAATTAAACTTTTTAATATCCTAGTATCATATACACACACACACACACACACACACACACATGCACACGCACACATACAGGCGTGTGGGTCCCTCTGATGCATTAATATGCTAGATGAAGACTGGGCCTGGATAAAGGATCAAAACACTTGGAATTGGCTAATCTGGGCTTAAGTTTTAATTTAATTATTAAGCTTATCTCAGTCTGAGTTTTATTATACATGCATTGGTGTCTTCGAGTTCTTTGAAAACAGACTGAGTCAGACAGACATTTTAATGCAGAAAGTTTATCAGAGAGTGTTTTCACAAACAGTATCTATGTAGTGAGGGAAGCATGATTGGACAGAGGAGCTTAAGTGTGATGAAGATTGAGCCAGTCTTACATGGCATTCTGGAGCAGATATGTTCTTCAGAGATGTCCCAAATTAAAAAAAAAAAAAAGAAACAAGTATTTGTACCTCCACAGCACCAAGTTTTGGGATATGGATCACCCACTGGGAAGGGGTATTATCTTGGACAAGGTAATTCCCTTCAGCAGGGGAAATTCCTGAAGTGTAGGTCAGCTATCAGCTCTCAGTTTCCTATATGCCTGGAAGCTAGGGAAATGAAAACTTCAGCCTAACAGGCAAATCTGCATAGTGTGACACAGCATTCATAATAAATAATAACACCACTCTACTTACAAGTATGTTGAGAAATACCAAATAAGATACATGGAGAGGCCAGGTATGTTGACTCATGCTGGTAATCCCACCACTTTGGGAGCCTGAGGCTTGAGGATCACAAGATCAGGAGACTGACACCATCCTGTTTAACAAGGTGAAACCCTGTTTCTACTAAAAATACAAAAAATTAGCCGGGTGTGGTGGCATGCACCAGTAGACCCAGCTACTCGGGAAGCTGAGTCAGGAGATTCACTTTAACCAGGAAGGCAGAAGTTACAAGCAGCCGAGATCGTGCCACTACACTCTAGCCTGGGTGACAATGCATGACTTCATCTTAAAAAAAAATGAATATGAAAAAGTCTTATAAAGTATTATGATATTGTGAAAATCACAACAATAATGGGGGAATATTTTACTGATGTTTGAATTAATCTATATTTTATTGGTAATAATCAAGGTAATTTAATTTTTTATCTCTGCTCCTCATAAGGGTTCACATAGTTTTCAATAAATATGTTATCAAAGAAAATTCTATCTGCATTGCTTATTGTAGTGAGGAGGAAACTCTCAATGTTGGAGCAATGACACAATGAGTCATTGTGTGATGAGATGACTTGTTGAAGGAAATCTGAGTAATGACTTGGAATTAGGTCAAAGTCTAGTTCTTTTTTTTTTCTTTTTTGGAGACAGAGCCTCACTCTGTCACCCAGGCTGGAGTGCAATGGCATGATCTCGGCTCACTGCAACCTCCACCTCCCAGGTTCAAGTGATTCTCTTGCCTCAGCCTCCTGAGTAGCTGGGATTACAGGCGCGTGCCACTGCACCCAGCTAATTTTTGTATTTTTAGTAGAGATGGGGTTTCAACATCTTGGCCAGGCTGGTCTCGAACTCCTGACCTCTTGATCCACCCTCCTCGGCCTCCCAAAGTGCTGGGATTACAGGCATGAGCCACCGCGCCCAGCCTCAAAGTCTAGTTCTAATTTCTTTCTATACCATCATCCACTATAGACCATGACGGAGGCATCAGTGTTTTGAGTGTTGCAGTTGAGACCACCTCATTCTTGAACTCCCGGCCTCAGGTGATCTGCCCGCCTTGGCCTCCAAAGTGCTTGGATTGCAGGTGTGAGCCAGCACGCCCGGCCCGAGACCACCTCATTCTTGAAAAAATCGTTAGAGACCAAAAAGGAAGAACTATTTTATCCTGACCACTTGGAAGAGTCCTCTCATGTCATATCACCATAACTTCCACTTTCAAATGTTAACTGAGCTTTCTCTCAAACGCATCCAAAACTGTATCAGAGCTTGCATTCTCTTTCATATTTCCTTTTATTCTGGTTCATCTGCCACATAATAATCCGTTATCTTTTTTGAAAAATCACTTTTCAAGGACAGTTGTACTTTATCATTATTCATCACTGTTTTATGTCCACATTTCACTCATTGCCCAGTTGAGATTCCGTGATTTATCACATATTGACACACTATTGATTATGCTCAATTTCATGGTTCCACCTTCCCTCCATTCTGCTCGTCTGTCTAATACCCACTTAGATAAACTGAATTGTTTCTTCTATGTGTCCTCCATTTATCCTGATTAGTACAATTAGAGAGAATTCATCATTGCTTTACTCTGTGTTACTGATATGATCATCCCCACATTACCACCTCTAAATCTTTATAAATACCCTCTTCTCTCCTCATGTCATAATGGATAATGTGCCTCTGCTTCTACCTAAGACCAGCTCTTTCATATCTTTGGAGCTTTCCACAGACTTTACTTTTGAAATTATCTCTCTACTCTCCCCAAGCATTCATATCTTAAACTCTATCACAATATCCTCATTTGTGTAGATATTTTCTAGTGTCTCCCTTTTCACTGTGTCCTTGACAATAAGTTCCATCAAGTCACCAACTTATTAATTGATCCCTATTCCCCTCTGCTATTAATCTTTCCAAAAGAACTATGTCTACTCATTGATCCTACTTCCTCATGTCTTATTTACCCTATAACATGTTCCAGTTGTCTATCTGTATCATCTGTCCATTGAGCCTAATCTTGTCAAAAACATATGACACTTCAACACTACTTTATCCAAAGATCACTTCTCTGTCTCATTTTACCTGATAGCTCAGGAGGACTTGTCACAATTAATTCCTCCACCTGGTTGATATAACCCTACATATGTTTCTATATCACCTCACACTTTCGTTTTTCCTTCCTTCATTCCTACTTTTTCCCAGTCAACATTTATTGTTTATCCCCTATCTCATGCTACCCTTTAAATCTTGGAGAAGAAGTCATAGTTTTGATATTTGGTTCTCTGCCTGCACTTAATTCTTGAGTGACCATGAATCTGTGCCATGATTCCAAAATCTGTCTCTCTAGCCTTGACCTCTTACCTGAGTTCCAGATTCATACATTTAATTAACAACCTGGCATATAGAAACTTTGGATGCATAAAAGGATTAAGAAATTAGTTTTCTCTTCTTAGTTGTGATAGACATAAGTAAAATATTCACACCTTTTGTACTACTAGAAAAGACTATACCTCAAAATCATACTTGCGTCATTGGACTTAGAATTATCTCAATGTAAAGTCACAGATTATATTTTCTATTAGGTTAATGCAAAAGTAATTGCAGTTTCTTGCAATACTTAAAAATAGTAAAAACTGTAATATTTTTGTACCAACCAACTACTATATTTCTTTAATTTGTGCTGGAGCAAGAAAATTGGCAACTTTTGTATCTTTACTCATAATCCATTAAAATATTTGTTGAATAACTTGCATGTAACTTATACTGGAGTTATAACAGGTAAGAAAACCAAGTTTCTTATCTCAATGAACTTATATTTTAAGTGAGGGAGATTGTATTGCTTCTGTCAAATGTATTATATATGTGTGAATGTGTCTGTGCATTTCACATAAACATAAATGATGTTTCAAAGAAAAATGAAACAGGCAATAAAATAGGGAGCAGTGAAGTTAGAAAAGTGCTCTCTGTTGAAAAACATCTGAGCAATGCTGGATAGGGATGATACCATGTGAGTGTTTCTGGAAGATCTTTCTGTGTATACATGCAGTAAACACAAGGCTCCAAGGCAAGATCCCCTTTGGTTTGTTAAAAGAATTGCAAGGAAGCAAATATATGTGAACCAGAGAGAGAAAATTTAAGGAGGGAAAGAACAGCAATCAAGAAGATTCTAAAAGAGACAGGCAGATCACATAAGGCCTAGTAGCTAATAACAGGTTTTGTGCTTTACTTTTTCAAATTACT
Organism: Alouatta palliata; assembly: GCA_004027835.1. Taxonomy (NCBI): domain Eukaryota; kingdom Metazoa; phylum Chordata; class Mammalia; order Primates; family Atelidae; genus Alouatta; species Alouatta palliata. Next base: position 6,284 of record PVKV010025988.1, on the reverse strand, counting down.
TTGTAATAGTTGTCTTCCATCAATGCCAGATGGTAAGATGCAAGAGGGAATGGAGAAGATTAATTTTCTTGGCTATTTTACCAGTACCAAGGGTGGTGTCTGCTCCATGAAACATACTTATTAATATTTATTGAGTGAATAAAGAAATTAATGAAATGAAAGCCATATTCTAGTAGAAATGAATAAGGATTGTATTTAAAGTGGAATTCTGAGGGTTGGAGGCAGGATCTGATCAATCCCGTAGATTTAATTCAATGCTGTGTTCAATTAAGCCTCTGTATCACGAGACATTTTGTTCTTCTAAGAGTATTCCTAAGATACTCTCTGAGATATAAGTGATGCACTGGGGAAAATGCAGTCCGATTACCTCAGTGAAAAATAAATTCACTTTTTAATTAAGGATTGGCATATTTCAGACCTTAGACTTTTTTGTGTTTAGCAGAGACTAAATCTCCAGAGAACGATCACAGCTTTAATAAGACTGATCTTGGGCCTTGGATTCAAAAGAAGTGGATTTTATCCTTTGCTGAATTAAAGGATAAAATGTGCTGCTGAATTCTGCCATAGTTGATTCTTTTATGTCACTTGTACACTTTTCAAAGACATAAATCTGACTGTTGGAAACAGAAGACTTGTATTTGTACAAAAGAAAAGTGAATTAATAAGAGCCATACTTTCAGTGAATATTACTTAAGGACAGAAGGTAAGATCATTTAATTTATCATAACTTGTTTTGTTGTAGAAAGTTTCAAGAGGACTTAAAAATCTAAGGATTTTGGATTAAGTATTTTATATTATATAGATCTGAATACTGAATTTAATATTGTCAACTAAACTGTGAACATACATTGTTTTAAAAGAGGGAGATTTAGAATCACTAGAAACAAATAATTTCATAGAATATTCAACATATATATGTATACACATACATACAGGAATGTATGTATACATGTACGTGTACACAAATATGCGTGGTGCAAAAAAATACATAAATATAATTAATTTTGTATACAAAGAGAGCCAAAACACAAATACATATTTAATTCTCTATGAAGAACCTTAAATTGAATATTTTTATGCCATTAGATGCATAAATTGAGAAACTGATCACAGTTTTCAGATTTTTCTTGTATTTTAGTTGTGCTTGCTCTATGACACTGAACAAGTTAATATTCCTTAGTTCAAATTTATGTTTAATACAAGGATAATTCTAACTTGATTAAGTTTGTTGCAAATCCATGTATCCATGAGAGATGATGTATCCAATGCTCTTTTACAATAAAAGGAATGTAATCCACCCCACATATATGTTTCTAAATATAAATCTAAATTATGTACACATGGTGGGAAGACAAGAGTTACAAAATCTAAACAAGTTGCTTCCTTCATATATGTATGTGTATATAGAAATATATATCTATGTATGTATATTTACATAACATACCCATACACTCATAGGATCATATATATCAGAAAAATATGATAGCTTTTGTCAGTTTATACATTTATTATATATATATAATGTGATTGCCCATGTGTCTATATATATATTTATGTAAAAATAAGAGACTTAAAGAATGGCTACAAAGTTTTTAAGTGGATATAAAATGGAATTTTAGCTATTTTAGAGATATGAGAATCAGCTTAAAAGACCGTTGCAGTAATGTAAGTAAAAGGCGACCTGGGACTTAGTGGCAGGGAAAGTGGCAGAGGTAGCTGGCTTAGGACCTAGATCTTGTAAAGGAGAATTCAATGGAATAATCTAATGGATTGGCTATATAGCAAGTGAGAAAGAGAAAAAATCATTTATCCAACATTTTTGTCTATTTATTTAATTTCACCTGTGGTAATAAAAGCATGGAGCTGTAGTTGACTTGAGATGGGGAATGCTATGTTTGGAGTAAATTAGAGCAGGACATGAGGAATTCAGTTTTGGTCATGCTGAGTTTCTACTTGATATTTGTATGGAGATCTAAGCAGTTAAATTATAAGCTCGGAATTTGGAAAAGAGGACAGGACTAGAGATATGATTCAGAAGGTACAAGCACATAGACAATATTTAAAACCTTCGGACAATAAGAGCACCTAGGTAGAGTGGAAATAGGAAGGGAGGAAGCTCTGAGACACTCCAACACAAACAGGGAGAAGAGGAGGAACAAGGAACGGAGACAGAAGGAGCAACCCATGTAGCAGGAAGAAAAACCAGAGAGTTTGATGTTCTGGAAGAACAGAGAAAGAAGCCTTTTAAAGAGTGGTAGGTAATTAATTATGTCTAATGTTATTGATAGATCAAGAAAAGTGAGGCCTGAGAATTCACCATTGGATTTAGCAACCAAGACCAGTGATGTCTTGAAAAAAAGCAATTTCCATGGAATGATGGAGGGAAAAGCCTGCTTAGAATGGGCTAACAGGAAACAAGAAATGCAGAATTCAGTAAAACAAATATATATAACTGTGTCCATATGTTTATTTGCTAAGGGGATGGTAGAGGAATGGGATGACAGGTGATGAAGGCAGTAGGATCATAAGAGGAAGAGAGAAAAGTTGGAGAAGAGAGTAGGGTATTATCAAATTCTCTCTCTCTCTCACACACACACACACAAATACACACATATACACACACATAAACACGTTATTTTGAATAAAATAGATAATTAAGTTTACTTACGGGATCTTTTCTTCTTTACCTCCTTCTTTACTTCTTTTCTTCTTTATATAAAATAGAGAGTAGCTATGCACACATTTTCAGAACATTTTAGAAGTACTCTTACAGTGAAGAATGAACTATTTAGTATCATGGGTTTTGTGGGTACAATTTATTTTGTTTTTTTCTTAAATACATTTCATTGTGTATATTTGAGGTTTAACACATTATGCTATGCGGTTCCTACAGATGTATACTTACATATAGATGCATAAAGCTAATACAGTCAGTACTCTAGTGAGGGAGATTAACCTATCTACCATGGTTTCTTTCTCATCCCAGCAAATGATCTTCTGTTCTGAGACTAAGATATGAGACACTTTACAACAGTATCTGAATTTACTCTCCTGGGATTCAAGGATCACCCAGAACTACAGTGCCTTCTTTTTGTGTTGTTTCTACTCATCTACATGATGACTGTTGTTGGAAATCTTGGCCTGACTCTGTTAATCAAGATTGACTCCCATCTCCATACTCCAATGTACTTCTTTCTCAGTAACTTGTCCCTTGTTGACTTCTGTTATTCTTCTGTCATTGCCCCTAATATACTGATAAATTTCTAGGTGGAGAACCCAGTCATTTCATTTAATGAATGTGCCACTCAATTCTTCCTGTTTGGCTCCTTTGCTGGCATTGAGGGTTTTCTGTTGGCGGTCATGGCGCATGACCATTATGTGGCCATCTGCAAGCCTCTGCTTTATACAGTCCTGATGTCCCCCCACTTCAGTGCCCTCCTGGTGTTGGCCACATATCTTGCAGGCTTTGTAAATGCTGCCATTCACACCGGATTCACCTTCCAGCTGTCTTTCTGCCACTCCAATGTCATTAGCCATTTTTTCTGTGATACTCCACCCCTCCTGAAACTCTCTTGTTCTGATACACACATCAATGAGGTTGTCATTTTTGCCTTTGCCAGTTTTAATGAATTGAGCTGTCTCTTCCTTATTCTTGTTTCCTATCTCTACGTCCTTGCTGCCATCTTGAGGATTCACTCTGCAGCAGGCAGGCACAAGGCCTTCTCCACCTGTGCTTCCCACTTGACGGTGGTCACCATCTTCTTTGGGACAATTCTGTTTATGTATCTGCATCCCAGCTCTAGCTACTCAATGGATCAAGACAAAGTGGTGTCTGTATTTTACACAGTAGTCATCCCCATGTTGAATCCTCTCATCTATAGTTTGAGAAACAAGGAAGTCAAAGCTTCTTTAAGTAAAATGTTTAAAACAGTCTCTTATGTCTCAACTTAGAATCATCAAACCATGGGATGTCAAGACTCCAGGGAAACTTACAAATGACCAAATCCACTTCCATTTACCCTGATTTCATTTCATTCTGCCATGAGGCTTTTTTCTGATAGTGGAGTTGTACTAACTGTTTGAAGCTTTCTGGAGAATATGGCCACTCTATGTAAATCCCACTTATTTTACATAACCTAAGTCTCAAAAATAACCAACGATCACAGCTCAACACCATGTTCATAGCTATAAAACCCAGTATAAAGGTTGCTGAGACAGAGAAAGACTGAGTGGCAAAAGGAGCAATTCTACCTTCTTCCATGTGTGATGGCTCTTTTATTGGATGATGTTTGAACTGCTAAAGAAGTTATGAGGAATAAGCTGAGCCAGTAAATGTCCACACAGCAAAACAGGGCTTAGAAACTATGCTGTGCCCCTAATGAACCAGACTGAAATACCAGAAGTAATTGGTGAGAGAGGGGCTGAAGTCTAGTGTTCTTAACCTAGGGAAAGGATATGTAGCAAGAATAATGAGAATCAACTCCAGGAAAAGTATAAGGATAAAACACCAGATAAGAATGCCAAAAGTTATTACAAAGTGGAAGTTTCTGGGGTTAGGAAGGAGGTCTTCTGCACAATTCTTGTCTGTAAACTGTCAGGTTACTTGATCTATCATCTATCTATCTATCTATCTATCATCTATCTATCTATATTATACTTTAAGTTCTGGGGTACATGCGCAGAACATGCAAGTTTGTTACATAGGTATACATGTGCCATGGTGGTTTGCTGCATCCATCCCCCCGTCATCTACATTAGGTATTTCTCCTAATGTTAGTCCTCCCCAATCCCCCCACCCCCTGCCATCCCTCCCCTAGCCCCCAACTTCCCCGACAGGCCCCAGGTTGTTTGATCTTTACATGTGGAAGTGGTTTAACCTTCAAGAACTAGGGCAAGATACACATTCTTTCTCGAATGCCTTGGCCAATAACCATACGTCTATTTTGCTACCAGATGCAATTTTATTTTGATAATTTCAAATTTTCAGCTGATATGATTGGCAGTTTTAACTGAGATATCTCCTAAGCAGGATTGTGTTTTCTTTGCAGATTGTGATCATGGACATGTGAACAATAAATGCTTCCAAATAGTGGGGACTGGATAAAATATGGTTTTTGTGATCATAGTAGGTGATTTCATTCAAAGACTAATTGTCATCTAATGGAAAATTGGCCATTTAAAAGTGCCTAAGAAATAATTTTACTTTCAGTGACAGTATATTATTTTTGATGATAAATTTAACCTCAATATTATAATTTTATCCTCCTTTATTCTGCCTTTCAGATGTTGCTTATTAAAAATACACAATTGTATTGCCTAATGAATGTTTTTGCCCATCTCACCGTTCTTCTTCCTGAAAGACCTTCATATTTCAAGACACAGCACAAATATTATTTTCATTGTCCTTCCCAAAGTGGATGACTACACATGTGTATTCCTGTGATTCTGTAGATATTACAGCTCTAATCAGCTCTTAGTCTCAGCAATAAATAATAATAATAATATAATGTAACGTTTCCTAACATAGTCTGAGAGCTCTGTGAGAAATGAAACCTACTACTTATATCCTCTCCATGCCTTCATAGTAGCCCATCAATAAGAGTTTTTAAATTGAGAGCATAATTCCAATTGAAGGCCCAGCATTATGAAAGACAAAATGCTGCTCTGGCATCATTTTCAATAACCTCAATTTTAAAAAGTCAATGTTGGAATTGAAAGTTCTGTTATATATGCTTGGGTAATCTGTCAGATAATGTTTATTTCTTTTAAATCAAGTTGTCCTGTGTTCTTGGAAACTAAAAACCTTAATAAACAAAAAACATTTTAGTATTTTATATCTTTCATTTTACATAAAATACATGTGATTTCACCATATAATAATAAAATATTCATCTTTTTTTCATGAAGGCACAAAAAGTTATTCAAACTGAGATAGGCCTGGAATTTTAACAGTCTCTGTGATGCCAAGCTTTTCATTTATTTTCTCATACTATGTAATAATTTTTTTCTGTTCACAGGCTTTTTACACAATGTACTCACCTTGACACATTTTCAGAATTATTGCATTACAGGTGAGGTGTCTGTTTTTTTTTTTTTATTATATATACTTTTTATTGCATTTTGGATTTGGGGGTACATGTGAAGAACATGCAAGATTGTTACATAGGTACACACATGGCAGTGTGATTTGCTGCCTTCCTCCCCATCACCTATATCTGATATTTCTCCCCATACTATCCCTCCCCAACTCCCCACCCCCTGCTGTCCCTCCCCTTTTTCCCCCC